>PVIA01002620.1:89318-200666 GCA_004024845.1 Tonatia bakeri | reverse complement strand
TTCCTCCTTTCCGATTTGGATGCCTTTTATTTCCTTTTCTTGTCTGATTGCTGTGGCTAAAACTTCCAATACTATATTGAATAAAAGTGGTGAAAGTGGACAGCCTTGTCTTGTTCCTGTTCTTAGTGGAAAAGATTTTAGTTTTTGTCCATTGAGTATGATGCTCGCTGTGGGTCTCTCATATATGGCCTTTATTATGAGAATTTTCAATTATTCAGGCCTAAAGTAGGTTAAAAACATGTGCCTCCCCGCAAACCCGACCCCAACAGGAAGAATCCTGTAGCTTC
This sequence comes from Tonatia bakeri, assembly GCA_004024845.1. Classification (NCBI taxonomy): domain Eukaryota; kingdom Metazoa; phylum Chordata; class Mammalia; order Chiroptera; family Phyllostomidae; genus Tonatia; species Tonatia bakeri. The sequence goes on along the minus strand of PVIA01002620.1, from coordinate 200,379 downwards.
TCATGGATTGGGGACTCATGTACATAATATACACTTGGCAGGAGATACCTGGCTGCAGAGGGAGAAGGGGCCTGGGCTGATGGCAGAAGCCCCCACCCCCCGTGGGCTGCACCTGCTATCTACCTGCCGTGTCTACCACCTCTGACCTGCTCACCTGGAATTTGTAGCCTTGCCCAGGACACTAGGCGGTAAACAGGCAGTTGGACACTAGGCGGTAAACAGGCAGTTACAACCTTCCAGAGAGATCAGTGCAAGGTGCTGGGGGAGCCATGAAGGACCACCCAGCTCAGCTTGGAGGAGAGCACTGTGGCCACCTGGGGAGGTAAAACCCAAGATCCACCCAGAAGGGTAGAGAGGAGCTGGTGTGGGCAGAAGGGCTGATGGGCACCCCAGGGAGGCAGTGAGGGGTACCGAAGCCTGTTTGGGGTCCTGGGAAGACCATGGGGTGCAGGAGCATCCTGCAGAGAAGAGGCGAGGGAGCAGTGCGCCTCGAGGCGGATGGGGAGCAGGGTCCCGTGGGTTAGGGCTTGGCCTGCTGTGCCGCGAAATTTGGAGGTAAATTGGACATAATCCTGCAGGCAGAGGAAGCCACAGGCAGGTTTAAGAGCAGGCCAGTGTGGTCAGACTGACGCCTGAGATCGTTTGGGAAGCTGGTCGGAGGTAGCTCGACAGGGGTAAGCCTGGAGGTGGGACAACCATGGAGGAAACTGGTGGCGGTGGCAGCTGTGAAGACACAGTGGAGGCAGAGGGTGAGGGAAATCACTGTCATGGGAAAAGCTGCTAAGACTTGGTGACAGCTGCAGTGTCCCCAAAGGACTCTGATTTGCATAAATGCTGGATCTCTGCAAAGCTCCACCCCAACTGATGGCTGGTTAATTGAATTCGTTCATCCACCAGCAAACGGTTATAGACGCTGGCCCCTCCGGGAGCCCCGTGCTAGATGCCAAGAGGAGACCAGGAGGAGCAGACTGCCGCCCAGGAAGTGGCGATCTGCCAGAACTTCACTTGCTTTTGAGAAGACCTCGTGACCCACCATCCTACACAGCAGATGGTAAGTGCCCCGGCCCACTTAGGGCTCCCAAAACTTTTCCGGCTCAGGAACCATGCATGGCTGCCACTGCACCCCATCAGGGAGAGCCAGGCCCGCCGACAGTTTCCCATGTGCCCTATCTCAGGGTTCAGGGCTCGTGACCACCATCTCCTACACTGGCGCTTAGGGTTTGGCAAACTTTCTGCCATAGGTCAGACTGTCAAAATTTTAGGCTTAAGGGGCCATCCAATCTCTGTCCCAACTACTCAACCCTGCCACCGTAATGTGAAAGCAGCCATAGACTATATGCAAATAAATGGACATGGCTGGTGTTCTAATAAAACTTTATTGTAAAGCACAGTCCGGGGGCCAGATTTGGCCTGTGGGCAATACTCTGACAAAGTCTGATGGAGTTCTCAGGCAGCTACGCAGGCTGCAGAGGAGGAAGCTAAGTGTGCTGTCAGGCAGGGCTGAGGGAGTAGACACAGCGGTTCAGTGGGCAACTGGGGAGGGTTTGCTGAAGGGGCTATTTACACAGTGTCCAGTTAAGGGGAGCCAACGGGGGTACTGAAGTCCTCTGGCGCTAGCAGCAGGGAGAGCTGTTGAGACCCTAAGACTTTAGGGCAGAAGGAGGAATGGTTTCCAGAACCTCTGGTTGGAGGAGGGGCCACCCAGCTGAAGCTGTGGCTGCCTTGGTAGAAGGAAGCCGGTGTGGGGGGGAGGGAGGAGGGAATACTTTGTCCTGTTTCCTCTCCTGCCCTCCAACTTCCTGCTATCGCCCCCTGTTGACTGGACCCAGCAAGAAGTCAGGGGCCCAGGGAACCCATGGGGGATGTCCATAAGGGGGGCCTCCTAGGGCACCAGGCAGGACGCAGAAGGGTGGGTGACAAATGGAAGGAGAGTAAGCAGCTGCTCACGGTCATGCAGCCTGTGAGTGACAGCAGTAGGCAGCACGTCCTCCAGTCCCCACATCCTCTCCGGGCAGAAGCTGCCATGGGAAGAGATGGTGTGGCGGGAGCAGTGTTGGGAGGAAGCCTGTAGGAGGGCTTGTCGCAGGCTTGAACCCTCCTCTGATGGGAACACCCCCAAACGTGACCTTCGGCCAAGGGTGTGGAATCAGACAGGCCTGGTTCTGCTAGCTCTGCTGAAATCCTAGCTCTGCTGCTTACCGTTCTGAGGCTGGGGACAGGTCACTGTACCTCTTGGGCTTCTCCTCTGCCAGACTGGGGTGGGAGTCTCTCCTTATAAAGAGTGTTTCCAAGGGTGATCAATATAGCTCCAGTCTGTTCTCCCGGGGATGCCAGTTAAACAGCAAAGGCCCTGGCACCATCTCCAACGGTCAGAACCCACTCTGTGGGCGGGGTCAGGGAATATGCACTCTGACAAGGTGTGAGAGCCACATATTGGCTTCTTCTGAACATTAAATAAATCATCCACACAGTCTCGGGCTTGCGGTTGGCACGCCCATCCACCGAGCAGCCCCTGTGAGCTGTGCCATTGACCCCCACCCGTCCACCCAATCATTGTGGCGCCCAGAGAGACAACGCTGCTCTCATGCCCACTTTACAGATGAGAAAACTGAGAACGAGCGTGATCCAGATGCTTCTCTGAGCCGGCAGAGACTCAACCATAGCTGGTCCCTTCCTCCTCCCCTTGAGGTAGGAGGCAAAGGCCTGAAGACCCTCTGCACAAAGTTCAAGGCCTGGTGGGGGAAGGCCATGTACTCACAGGAACCTGCAGAGGAGGGGCTGCCCAGAAGGGCCTGGCAGATTCACGAGGGCCCAAGTGGCCTCAGCAGAGCCCCACAGCCCCTGCTGAGCTGAGAAACCCTAGTGAGTGGCACTAGATCATCCGGGGTGTGTGATTCACAGGAAGGGATCTCCAACTCCAGAAGGACCCTTTTGTCCTTCTTTCAAATCAGGTGGTGGGATTCGTCTGCGGTGCGGGTGTCCTGAGTAGGGGGAGGTCTGTCTCTGTGAGATGCAGGCGTCTTGTGCTGGCATCTCTGTGCAGAGGGACCTAGAGATGGATTTTTAAAATCTAAGGTACCTAGAGATGGATTTTTTAAGGCTAATAAATCATAAGCCTTGTTTGAATCCCAGTCCAGAACAGATGTAATGCATATGGTCAGTAGACTTGGAGTTGCAAATAAATATGTTTGGAAACCAAATATTTGAAAAGCAATTCTTCTTCTCAGTCTCCTCTTTTTAAAGAGCCACTGCCAAGATTGGTTCAGGGATGTGGTTTCCCTTGAAGCTGCTGCCACAGCCCTACCCTCCCTCGGCCAGAACGGAGATAAAATGTCCCAGGCCAGGAGTGCACAGAGGTGTCAACTTGCCAGCCAGTTCTGTTTGATTGGTTGTGGCTGCGTGGAGTGCAGGCTCAGGTGGACCAAGTGCCGTGATTGATTAGCAATGTCTGCCCTAGGACCAGACACAGCAAGTAGAGGTATGAGTGCCACATCTTACCCTCTACTGTCCTGGGTGTCTTAGAGCTGGCCAACTCTGGGCCACCTGCTTCTCCATCAGGGCAACGCTTTGTTTATTCTGATGGGAGTGCAATGAAAGTTTTAGGGCACAAAAGAAGCAGGGACATCGAGGAGTTTCCCTTATTCCTTAAATGCAAGGCCCAGGTGATATCCAAATAGTCCTCTTGCTGATTCAGCCCTCCACCTGCAGGTAGGACTCTCCAATCATCTGAGCAGCCCTTGGAGCCGTGGTGGCACTTTTCACAGACGCTGGTTCTTTGGTTTCCTTGCCTGTGTGCTTCATCATTGCCTGTTTCTCCCCAGAGTGTTCGTTTCACAAGAACAGGAACTTGGTTTTCTTCATCGCTTTATTCCAGACATCTAGCTAGAAGTGTGTGGTACACAGTAGGGACTGGATAAGTCTTAGCTGAATGAAATAAATTATTTTTTCATTCCCTTGTCCATGTGCTTACTTATACTGTCGCTGCTCTGGGCTCGGTCTGTAGATCCAGGCGCAATAGGACAAATGAGAAACCTCAAGCCTGATGAGGGAGACGGATGCCTAAGTTGATGATTCTAGACGTGAAAAAGACGATAACAGAAGTAGGTGCTGGGCAGAGGTGACGGACAGAGGATGGACTTGGAGCAACAGGAGAGACTGCATAGAGGCTTCTCACTGACCTTGGGCTTTGAAGGATAAATAGAAGTTTTCCAAGCAAAGGGTTGGACATGATATGCTTTTTATAAGGATGTAGGAGACTCCTGTCTTGTATAAGAATGACAGTGTGATACACAGCATACGAGTGAAGAGAGTGGACACACAGTCTGAGAATCAGACACATAAATAGTTGGATCTCAGTTCTGCCATGGCTCAACTGTGGGATCTTGGACAAGTCGCCTCGCCCCTCTAAGCTTCCATTTCTGCCAGGGAAACTGGGAATTCAGAGGATGGCAGTGAAGTGCCTGGCACTGGCCCTGATACTTCAGGACGTGACAGTTCTTCCTGCTAGGACATGAATCAGGACCCTGCACTGTCCCAGTCGGAGGGGACAAACTAAAGCTTCCCTGGTGTGATTCAGAGAATGGCCAGTCTCTCTGGCCTTGGTCCCAGAAGAGTTAGCTAAGGACGTCCTGCAAGAATCTAGTTAGCAGGGAAGCCTCATCCCCAGTGGGGCTGCCATGAGCTCTGTTCGCCCACCCCTTCCCAGCCAACCCCCTCCCCCATACCCCAGGGGTGCTGTCTTGGCTGCCTCCCTGCCCTGCCCAGGCCCAGGGGTACTTGCAGCCTATTTCTGCAGCTTTTCACAGAGCTGAGCCTGAGAAATGCCAGCTCCGTCCATTCTTTTTCCTGTCCTTCAGGTGTGTGCAGGTGGAAGCGCTGGCTCAGCATGCAGCTTCAGGTTCAGCGTCTCATCATTTGAAAGGTCTGCTCTCCCCAAATGCCATGATAATGACAGTGACAGGAGTGACAGCTCTCCTGGATGGCATGCTCACTCCAGGCAGGCCCTGGACACGCACACCGAGTCACGTGAGTCTCACCAGGACCCTGTCAAGCTACTATTGCGTTCTGTGGTTCCCAATGGGGACCGTGGTCCACATTCACACAGCTAGGAATGACAGGGCCAGAACAGTGACCCAGGTTTCCTGTCTTCCACACTCGTACCTCCTCCTCCCATTTATCTGTTTTCTTTTCTTTTCTTTTTTTTTTCATTTCTTTACTGATACTCTTTCTCCTTCCAAAAAGACTCGAGGCAACTAGGAAATACAAACCACCAAAAGGAATAAAATCGACCCAGAGATTCTGGGGGCAGGACGTGAAGAGTCTCCTGCCACGGCAGGAGCAGAGTTCCACAGACACCAGATGGGTCACATTTGCTAATCACGTCACTCAGCTCCTCTCGACCTGTGTTAAGACCTCCGGCCACAGCTGGCTGCAGGCGTGTCTCCCCCCCTTTGGGTTTTATCCAGTTGTTCGAAGCTTTGTGACTGACTAGATGGCACGCACATTTGAAGTCACCGTGTCCCCAGGGCAAAGAGACATTTTATCGTCGTGATAAAGAATCTCAGGGAGCGGTTCCCACCTTTCTAGTCTCCTTTGCTGAGAACAGAGCTTACCTACATTTGCAGGACCATTTCCCATCCTTTTACTCCATCGACCACTCTCGGTCCTTGTGTTTAAGACACATCTCTCGTAAGCAGCATATGGCTGCTTTATTTTTAATCCTAGCTTGGAAACTGTAGTCTTTTCATTGAAATATTTAGTTCATTCACCTTTAACGTAATTGCCCATAAATTTGGGTTCAGATGTGCCGTCTCATTATTTGTTTTCCATCGTTCCCATCTGTTCTGTCATCTCTCTTAACCCTCTTGTTCGTTTAATCTTTTATTATCATTATTAAATTTCAAACTCTTATTTTGTTAGTTTACATTCTTCTACTATGCTTTTAGCAGTCTTTTTAGCAATACAGTAGGCACCCTTGACTTACTTAAAGCCCAAAAGAAGTCAGTACTTTTATCATTTACGAGCAATAAAATTATTCGAATCTTAATTTATTTAAATGAAATTACATTTAACTTCATCCTTTTTGAATTTATGTTATTGCTTTTCTACATGTATATTTTGATTGTACATAAATTTTTAAAAAGATATCACTATCGTCAGCATTTTATGCACTCAGGCTCGCTCTAGATTCATCCACTTACTTCTCCCTCCCACTGCTTGTCAGTCCTTCCTGCATTTCTGTGCATCCTTCTGGGGTGGTCCTTCTTTTCCTTGAAAACCTCCCTTTAGTGTTCCTTAGGTGCCCGTCTCTGGCGGCAAGTTCCCCGTTGCCATCTGTCTGGAAATGTCTTTAGGGTTCACGGCTGAAGGGTCCCTCCCCTGGACCGCAGGCCACGTGCCGTGGCCATCTCCCAGCACCCTCCCCGTGCTGTCCTCTGTCCTCGGTTTACCTCGTTCCAGCTTCGGGCTTACTTCGCTCCTTCAATGTCATTTCTATCTACCTGCTTTTAAAGCTCTTTCAGGAGTTTTGTTGTAATGTGCGAAGCAAGATGTGTTTTTCTTTGTATTTATCCTGCTGGGGATCGTAGTGATTCCTGAATTTGTGGTTTGATATTTTAATCTTTTTTTTTTAATGCTCAGTCATTATCTCCTTACAGACTCTCTCTTATACTTGTTCTCCTACCCTGCTAGGGCTCCAGGTATGTGTAAGTTTGCTTTTTTTTTTTTTTTTACCATTTTCATATACTTTGTTCTATTTTCACTCTTTTGATTTTCATGTTTCAATCTGGACATTTTCTATGAGCCTGTCTTCAGGTCACTAAACTCTTTTTTCACTGTGTCTAATCTGCTATTAGAGCCATCACCTGCATTCTCAATTTCAACCGTTATATTTTGCATTTCCAGAATTTTCACTTGATTCTTTTTTTTAAAGATTCTAGTTCTCTGATAAAAAATTTAATTTTGTCATTTGTTTTCTTGCATATACTAATATTAGTTTTTAAGGACCATGTCTGACAATCCTAATATCTCGATCCCCTGTGGGTGTTTCTATTATACATTTTTTCTCACAGTCCTGTTCTCAGTATGCCTTACGAATTTTGATTGACTATGGGAAATATTGTATTTAAAAAAAACCCAGAGGCTCCAGATGATGTCATTTTCCTCTTGGGGGAATTTTCTTTAGCTTCTGGCAAACTCCTCTTGTAGAAGTTCACTTCGATGCGGTCAGACGAAGGTGATTCGAGGCCGAGTGTTAGTCTTTGAAAGGCCCGGCCTGTCTCCAGCAGACCTTCACTCCTGGGCGGGCACAGCCCCGTCCGTCCGAGAGCCGGCCCGGACGGGCTTTGGAAAGAGGTGGAGGGTGACGAGCAGCAGGGCCCTGTCCCCACGGGGCGGTCGGTGTACGTCAGACCACAGGGGCCAGCGGGCGACTCGGGCTTCCCCATCTGGCGTGCCTCGTCCTCTTCCACCTCCTGACTGCACTCACACACAGGCTGTGGCTGGGCACCTGGGCACCGGCAAATCTCAGGAACCCAGGTCTGAGATTTCCCACTGCAGAAGGACTGAGACTTGCTTTCTCTAGCCTCCAGGTCAAAACTCCGAAGGAAGAGCAATGATCGGTTCAGTCTGGATCAATCACTAGAGCTAGGGAGGGAGACTTCCGGGGAACAGCACTCTGCGAGAACCAGAGGCCGCTGTGGAGAAGGAAGTGTTGCCAGGAGTGCAGGAGGGTGACTGGGCCCAAAGCAATAGATTCTGCTGTGGCCAGGCCCTGAGGCTGGGTATTTCCCAGGATAAACCAGCTTCCCCCTACTTAACACACCGTGAGTGCAGAAGGGTTTCCCAAGCTCCTAGCAAAGACGAAATAAAACAAACAACAACAACAAACCTTCCCTGCAGAGTCTCCAGGGATAATAATCATACTGCAGGCTGCAAGGAGCCATTCATACAAACCTCACAAGGACATTTCCCATCTGCTGGCGAAGGAGACGTAACTGCGCCAGTTTCCAAAAGAGAATCCAGACGGGGAGGGCCCAAAGCTTACGAAAGTACAAATAAAAATTAGGTGCAAGAGTAAATATTTATTTAGTGTAAGAAAAGCCACCCCACACAGATTTTTAAAAGCTGACGGATGCCACAAGGATCATGAGAGTTTGAAATGGACATAGCGTTTTTAATTCAATTACTACCTCTTAATCCTCTATAATATTTTTCCCTATATTTTGGTCTGATATGTGGTAATTTTATTTCACGTGACAGGATAGAATATTATCTCCTATGGAGAGAATAGGAATATAATTCGGTCTTTTCCCTAGCAAGGCTGAGCAAAATCAACTTCTTCACTGAGAGCTGACATGCAGAACATGCAAATTCACACGAGATTATACTTGCTGTTGGTAGTTCTTTTGGAGGTTTGTGTTCTGCAAACCAAGTTAATAAACGGTGCCTCACACGGTCCTTGCTGGAAGGAGAAAAGGGAACAGTGAGTGTATAGTCACATAGGCTGTATTACTGAGCATGTTAATTGGGTATCTGTAAAAACCAAATTGTCTGCTTAAAATCTGACATGGCTGATGACCAGCCTCTGGCTCCATATCTGTCAGACTTCGTTTCTCTCCTACTACCTACATTCGTCTGGTGCACCTGACCCTGCACCTTCACCCCAAGACTCCCAACCTTGGAGATGGGCATTCCAGGGGAGGGAGGAGTGTCTTTGGAAGCCATTCCCCCACTGAAAAGGCAACCACATAAATATGTTCCACTCAGCACAGGGCCAATGCAGCCTGACCCCCCACGACGCCCACGGCCAAGAGCGGCACAGGGGGCATCAGTGGGCACAGACAGTAGTCAACCGGGTGTGACCAGAATATCTTATTTTTCCAGTTTTACCCAGACCTGTGACCACATGGCCAGGGCTCCTTCCCAGGCTGCAGAGGGAGCCCACGTGCAGGGAGGGACCCTGGGAACTCAGGTTTCATCAGCTCCATGGTAGATGCGTCACTCCCACGTCCAGGTGAGGAGCCTGAGGCTCCGAGAGAGGAAGTCATTTGTGCAAAGTCATGGGCTGATAAATGATGAAGCTGGGACAGCACTAACATATTCTTTGAAACGTAAAAGAGGCCCAAAATGCATAGGATCCCCGCCCTCAGTCTCCCTCCCTCCACTGGGCCTGGGGGACAGCGAGCACGCAGAGTGGGTGAAGTCTGTCAAGGTCAGATGAAGGGCGTGGTCTCAGCAGCACCCAGAATCCAGGGTGTCTGGTTCCACTACCACAAATATCCTCTGAGTAGACATCCACATAAACTAGTGGTCTTTGGTGGAATCGAGGGAACGGGTGGGGGACTCACCAGGGCGCGTGGAGAGTCAATGCTTTGAAATCCATCCCTAAGCCACATTTCTGAGTGTTCCTCGTCCTCGGGAGAGACTCGGTTCCCTTCTGTGCCAGACCTTCTCTGTCCCCTGGTGGCTTCTGGGCTCCTGACCCCCAGGAGGCAGACAGGTGCAGGACACAAGACCCTCTCAGGGTCACCTTTGTGAATGGTTCTGGAACTGCTGTCATAGGACCTGTACCCCCTTGCGCACAGAGGACTTGGGCCTTCATCTCTTTGAAAGCAAAAACGTAGGGAAACGTCGGAAAGAGCGGGGTCACTGTCCTTCCTAAACTTTTCGTCGCCTCTGTGTTGAAAGCCGGTGCTCATGTGCCCATCCCGCCACGCCTACAAAGTGAGTGAGTTTCCAAGAAAGCCTCTCGAAGCGCTTCTTGCCCCGGAATCATTGGAAACAGACGTGCCATGCACTGCGCAGCGTTAACACGCAGGAGGTTAAGCGCCAGCTCTCGGGCCCTTTGATGTAGCAAATACCAAGGACTTTAACGCAACAGAACTGTAAACCTCAAATCAGAGCTAATCACACTAATTTGCTGAACTTGAAAACCAAACCGGAATGTTCATTTCTTCTTAAATCGAACCACAAAGCCGAGTTGTTTTGATCTACAAATCTATCTAACAAAAGACTTGAGGTGGCTTACAAGAAATACATGCAATAAAACAAAAATCTAAGTAGATAAAAACCAGGATCAGGGGGGAAAAATCAAAACCAGAGGGAATATTATGACACAGATATGCAAGACCTGCACAGTAATTTGAGTTCCCGAGCCCCCTGGCAGCCAAAGCAATATGGGAGATACATTAGTTACGGGACATGCATGGTCCATAAAGAAAAAATAATTTTAAAAATAGCAGTTCACCGGTTTGAAACCAAACTAAGTCTCCACTGCTGGGGGGTGGGAGGGGCCTGTAACAAAATATTCTCTGAGTCACACTGAAAACACTTCATTTGGCTCAAGATCCTATTTAACACACATCATGGTTTCAAAAACATGACTTTCTTTATCATTTAGTTTTTGTTTTCTACTGGCTTTCAAACCCCACTTAAAGATATAATTCACATCAGCCCAGTCTGTCCAGATTTTCCTTTCCTTTTTTTTTTTGCATTTCGGCCTGAAACGATTTCAAGCTCTTGCTGTATCGGTTTAGTGCACGGCCTCATTGCTTTAGCAATTAAGGAATAAAACCTGCACACGTGTCTCCGGGGATGGGGGAATTCCGAAGGTTAAGAGCCCATCTCACGCTGCAGAGTGGCTCCACCTCCCCAGAGGGCTCCTCCAAGCTGCTTGGATAAACTGAGGAAATGTCGGGGGGAGTTCTGACACCGGGCACGACATTAATCTTCGTAACCGTTCCTCCAGATGTGCACGCGTGTTCAGAGGGTGAGCATCCCAGTTCACGGAGGCGGCCCACCCTTCTCAGAGGTGGGGGCGGGGGCGGCCGGGTGGGTTTTCTGTTCCAAGTATTCTCAGGTCTTGGAGGGTGCGTGAGCCTGTCATCTTGGTGACTTGAAGTGATATTGAACACCATGAGGAAATGCTTAGCAGCTATTGTCAAATGAAAAAGCAGGTCATAAAAAACAGCGTTCGCCGGTCTGTAGATAGCTCTACCTGCAGCTCTGGGCAGCACTAGATATATGGGGTGCGTGGCGCTCGGATGTTAGCAATATGCAGAATATTTACTGAAAACAACACCCAGTTATCGCTGGGCGGAGGGATCTTTACTCTTCACACTTTCTAAGTTTTCTGCAACAAGCATGTATGGTTTTTACAATGATAAAACAAAACCCAATAGCTGTTGCTTTTACAAGCCTTACCCTTGGTCATTTCCAAGTGAATATCCAAGAAGCCTCATATTTATTTGTGGCAGTGCACCTCATGTGCTACCATGATGTCCTTACAATTTTTTCCTAGTGGCCATGACCACACTGGGGCCAATATTTACTCAGGACTGCTCCAGGCACAGTGCGCTATAAAGACTTTTAAATAGCCCCACCTTGAAGAAAGATTGGAATAGGGTCTCCAAATGGATACTTTCTCTTATTGCTTCTGAGGGGCTCGGATCAGTTTGCAAATATTGTTGCATTTAAAAAGGAGTTTTAATACCCTCTGTGTCATTTGTCCTTACCCCATCTGTCATCTGCAGAAGCAAATGAGCTCCCCTTCACACTGCCTGCTGCCCCTGTTCCTCCCCTTCCCCCTACTCCCCAGTCGCAGCCTCTATCCAAGACGTGGGAAGAAAAGCTGAGTGTGAGAAAGGCAAGAACAACTCTTGCCAAGATGATCAACAGCATGTGTCTGCCTCTCTGTGAGCATGTGTGTGTACGTATGCATGTGTGTGAGCACACACACATGTGGATATAAGTCTGTTTCAAAGTGTTCGTATGTATGGGCATTTATGCAGGTAACCAATACATCCGCTTCTGTAACTCAAGACACAAAGTCAGGTCCCAGTTCTCTTAGTGGCCAAATTACAGCATCTTCTGCCTTTTGAGAAAAAGTCCTTCCTGCCCTGTGGCCCTTCTGTGATGAACAAGTGGCCCAGGGCCTACTCAGGTCAAGAAACACCTGCTTATGATCTTCTAGAAGGGAAACGAGAAATCAGCCCTGTCTTTGGCGGCAGCTGCCCCCACATGCAGAAACGGAGAGACCACAACTCTGAGCCAAAGTCTCACCCCTCTAACATGGCGGGAGCTACCTACCACCCCCCACCCAGGAAACCGGGAGCAGATCCGGTTTTGCCTGCATGGCTTGCCTCAGTAGCTCGGGCCCCTCCAGTTGTCATTTCTCAGTGTGAGATGGGACAGGGAGTCCCATCCTTCTGGTGATGCCCTTCACTATGGGTCTCTGCCCCGAAGGAGGAGATGCCCGTGGCCGGACCAGGAGGGGCTATGCCCAGAACTGGCACCCTGGCCAGCCCACTCGTTATCAGGTTGGATTGCCCTTCTGGGAGAGGGGCTTCTGATCAAGTGCCCCCTCCCGTCTCAGGCCTCCTCATAGCTTTGAACCTCAAAGATGCACATTGGGGCCTCAGTCCCCTTCCTTCCTTCCGTCCCCTTGGCCTGGGGGCAGATCGGCTCGTCTCCCTCCCAGTGACCCTGGGGTGTAGTGGGGGGAAACTGAGTCTTCTGAAAAGCCAGAGCCCCAGGCTCTGAAAAAGACAAACAACCACCCCCCACCAAAACCCACGCTCAAACCCCAAGGACACCTACATAATCAGGAAGACAATTCGAGTGCTTTGGGCCTAAACACAAAAGGCTCTGGGCTAGGGAGGGATCGGGCCGACCATTTTTAAAGGACAGGTTGGCTTCAAAAAATAATAAAAGAGGACAATAAAAACAAGCCCCACATCCACAGTAATCCAGTGTACATACGTATGAAGATGTGTCTATAACGGTGTGATTTCACGCGTGCCACACACGTGCCAGGCGTTGTGCCAGGCACTTCCTGGGCAACACATTCCTTGGCTCTCCAAACAGCCCCGGGGAAGTGACCAGTGTTCTTTGCCCTTTACTGAGAATGAGGAAACCAACAAAAAGGGGCTGAAAGAACCTATCCAGGACCACACAGCCAGAGGTTATACTGAAACCAGCATGCACACCAAGCCTCAAAGTCCTCCTTGTGTGCGTGCGATTATTTTAAATTAGTAGGCTTTGTTTAATTAATGACCTTTAGTTTTTGGAACAGTTTTAGGAAAGTTGAGCGCATCGTACGGAGACTTCGACGCCACCCTCTCCCGCCTGCAGTTTCCCCCAGAACTTCTTACGTTGGTGCAGTACGTTTGTTGCTGTCAACTGAAGCCCGTGGTTTGGATTCCCTTGGTTTTTACCAAGGCCCCTTCCGGTTCTAGGGTCCCATCCACATACCACACACACAGCATTGAGTTGTCATACCTCCTCAGGCTCCTCACGGCTGTGGCAGCTTCTCAGCCTTCCCTTGAACTTGGTGACCTTGGCGGCTTTGGCGACTACTGGTCAGGTGTTTTGTAGGACGTGCCACCGTTCGAACACGTCTGCTGTTCTCACAATTATACCAGAATTATGAGTTTGGGGAAAAAGAATGATTTTCTTCACACTCTGTGCGGCGTGCATACTATCTGGTCTGTGACTGTTGATGTTGACCTTGACTGGCTGGCTGAAGCTGGCAGAATCTGGTATGATTCTGAGACCCAGACGGAAGGAACTCAGGCCTTCGGGATGGGAGGTGTTGGCCTCTGCTCAGGGTCCTACAAGACCTTCTGGCCACCCCTCCACAAGGCTCCAGGCAGCACGAGCCTATGACACTCCAGGGTTCCAGGAGGCACTGCTGAGGCCCAGAACCATTCCTTAGTCCAAGAAGCCCGAGGACGGCCACCGGACCCCAGGCAGGGTGCCCGGGCTGTGGCCTAGACTCATGTTACCTCCCTAGCCACTTCTGTTATTTTGTGCCGGTTAGGGCCTCTGATGGGCAGGCACAAGCATCTCTAATGGGGCCCCAGCCTGGGAAGATGAGAACATTCTGACCTAACGGGTGCATTGGGCGCAAAGGTGAAGCCAGGCGGTGCTGGGCTTGGAGAAGGTAATAGCAGGTTCCCGTGGGCTCTCAGGCCACATCCAAACAACGGTCAGGCTGTTGCTGGTGTTTTGGATGAATAGACTTCGTTATTTTTAGAGCAGTGTTAGGTTCACAGCAAAACAGCATAAAAACAAATAAACAACAACAGATTTCCCCTCTGACCTGGCCCCCACATAGGTGCAGCCTCTCCCACTACTGATGTCCCCCACCAGAGCTGGACGCTGTGACAACTGATGAACCTGCAAGGACACAGCACCATCACCTGGAGTCCACAGTTGACACTGAAGGGCCGCTGTTGGTGATACACATTCCATAGACTTTGACAAATGTGTAATGACATGTACCCATCGTTACAGAACACAGAACGGCTTCACCGCCCTACACATGCTGTGTTCTACCAGTTCACCCCTTCCTCCCCCTCGCCCCCGGCAACCACGGGTATTTTTACTGTCTCCATAATTCTGCCTTTTCCAGAATGTCACAGAATTGGAATCAGAAAGTACGTGGCCTTTCTGGGTTGGCTTCTTCCACTTAGTAAATACACAGGTAAGCTTCCTCTGTGTCTTTTCGTGGCTGAGACCTCATTTCTGAACAACGCTCCACTGGACGGACCAGTCTGTGGACCCACCACACACCTCCCGAAGGACACCTTGGCTGCTTCCAGGTTTCGGCGGTCGTGAAGAAAGAAGCCCTAAACATTCGTGTGCAGGCTTTTGTGGGGACACAGGTCTGGACCTCATCTGGGTGCACGCCAGGGAGCTCTGCTGTCAGGTCGTCTGGTGAGAGCAGGTTCGAGTCCATAGGGAGCCACCACCCTTGTTCTCCAAAGCGGCCACCCCGGTTTTCACAACGCGTGAGAGTTCCTGGTGCCCCACACCCTTACTGGATTTCGGCACTGCCAGTGGTTCGGACTTTAGGTGTTCTAAGAGGCGTTCAGTGGCATCCCCCTGCTGGTGTAATTTGCAATTCCCTAGTGACCTGGGACAGGGAGCCCCTCTTCATTTGCTTATGTGGCATCTGTGTGTCATCTTCAGTGAGGTGTCTGCTCAGCTTTCATTTTCTTTAATTGGGTTGTTCATTTTCTTACCATTGAGTTATCAATTCTTTATCAGATGTGTCTTGCAAATATTTTTCTCCCAGTCTGTGGCTCCCCAGTCTTCTCATTCTCTCGAGGTTATTAATTTTTCAATTTGAATGAATTGCCAATATCTAATACATCAAATTTCACATGAAAATCTGGGTTTCTAACTTTTCCTTGAAATGCCCGACCCTCAAAGCAGACAACAACACTGCATGTCCCGTGTGGCTGCGCCTCCGGAAGGCAGGCGGTCTCTGACATGCCTCAGTCCCCACCCCTCCCTATTGCCTTGAGGGTCAGTCCCCTTGCTGTCTTCCCTTCCACTGGGCCCTGTCAGATTTCTGAAAGCACCTGGGTTTGAGAATCCCAGTGCCTCACCGTCTAAATGCCAATCCTGCCTTACTGTCGTGAACACAAAATCCTTGAGGGAGAAAAAAGATAAACTTGCTTTCCTGAGTGGTTGCTGTATTTGTGATGTGTGTTCAATTCTCACATCATCCACCCGAGACAAGTGTCAGTACTTCCACGCTGCACGTTAGGAAACTGCGGCTTGGGGGTAGGGAGTGAGAAGTTCAAGGTCGAGGGATCAGGAGGTGGGGGAACAAGGACTGATAGCCAATTCTAACCCCCCAGACCCTGCTGCCTCCCCTACACCTAGTGGTCTCCCCCTCGGAAGGCTGGGAACTGGGCTTTTCCAGTGGAGAAGCGTTTACCAGGTACCAGCGCTGCCCCTGCCCAGGGCTCTCTTCCCTGGGACTCGGCTGCTCATTAGCATCTACTAGGAACAGCCACCCTGGCCTTGCCCATCATCCCATGGTTCTGCTCAGAGTTGTCATAGAAATGGCTAGACACCCCCCACCCCCCGCCAGCCCTGCTGTGTGGTGCAGGATGATCAAGGGGCCCTCACAAGGGCAGTTGTTCCCCACAACTCCGACGTTCAGAACTAAGCCTGTAGTTTGGAAGTGCAGCTGCTGGAGCCGAGTCCACAGAGGGCGGCAGCCTTGGCAGAAGGCCCGTAGCTGCCGGGCCCCTCCCTGCCTGGAACTCCTTCCTCCATGCTTCTTTGAATCCTATGAGTGTCTCCTTCCCAATTAAAAGAAAAAGTTACTTAGAATCAAAAATGTTCTTAACTTATTCACCTCACTGTCTACCAAACTGCCCATGAACAAGACCATCAGGTACCGGGCTCAGGGTGACACGGGCCAAGATGACCAGGAGACCAGACGGACAGCACAGAACTCAGGTCCCTGGAGCCAGGTCTGGTGGCACGCCCTGCACAGCCTCCCCCGAAAGGGAGGAGATCCAACCCTTACCCCCCAGGTGAGGGGAGCAAACTAAAACCCAGGAACCCTAAAACAGATCGGAGGGTCCAGCTGCAGCAGCTAAAGGCCCAATAAGAGACCGACTGACCCCTTCAGCGGATACTGACCAGTGTCCTTTGGGCTCTAGAGCTGGGTGCTGAGGATTCAGCTGTGAGGAAGACATCGTCACGGTAGTTACGGCCCCTGCAGGGGAGTTCCATAGGGACACTCGTATGTCATTCTTTCACTCATTCAAGAAATTTCACCCAACTCCTACTGCGCGCCAGCCAGAAGCCCGGGGCCAGCCTGGCGCAGCGCCACAAGGGGGCTGGCAGGTGGGTCTCGTGCTAAGGTCGCCCCGTCTTCAGGCCACCTGCGGGGAGTCTCTCTTCCTCTCTGGGCCTCGGGGGTCCCTATCTGTAAAATCGGGTGACAAGACCACATGATGTGAGGGCCCTTCCATTTTTGACAGCTAAGACAGAGCCCCACTAGTAGAGTTCAACAGAAACCTCACAACTTCCTCGTCTGTGAAGATGGGTTTACAACCCACAGCACCTACTTCCCTGGGTCCTGGTGAGAGTGAAATGAGAAAACACACCTGCGTCACGAAGTACCTAGCCTGCCGTTCAGTGCTGCTCTCTACTCAACAGCCTTCTCCTTATCCTCGCTACTGTTTTGCTGCCTGCCTGTGCCCAGCATAGCGCTAGGCATGAACCACGATGCCCACCCCGCCCCAGGCCTTAGGGAAGGAGGGAATTCAAGACTGGGGTGGGAGGGTGAGCCTGGAAGCCTGCTGGGGACAGAGTCACATAGGAGAAAGGAGGAGAGAAGGAGGGGGTAGCGGGGGAGGGGGAGGAGGTGTGGAGATCAGAGGGGGCCCCTGGAGGGGGAGGGGCTGGGTCTGCATCCTGCTCTTCCAGGAGCCCAGTGGTGGCTAGGTCTAGCCAAGGACCCTGGCTGGGGGTGCCAAAAGGTGGCCTTGTGGGTAAGTCCTTCCAGCTGCGGACAGGTAATCCCGGGCCTTGGAACCGGAGAGATGATACCCCCCGAGGGCCAGGCCTGGTCCCGCTCAGGATGCTTTCCCAGTGAAAACGCTCCGTGGTGCTCGCGTTTAGGAGCGCTCAGGTCCAGCATGAATCATTCCTTTTTGAACTTGTCTAAATGTGTTTATAAAATAAAGCTGCGGCCCAGGGCTGCTCCGGGCGGAGCGGGAAGGTAATATGTTTTTAATTGGAGAGATTGGGGGAAGGAGGCAGCGGGCCAGGGTGAGCTCACCCCGCATGAATGCGGCTGGGCGGAGGACGACGCATGTTCACATTCCTGGACCGCGGCGGGACCGCGCGGCTGCGATCCTCCGCCGAGTCGGGCCCCCACCAGCGTGCACGCTGTCCGGGGCAGCCGGCAGCGAGCGTCCTGGTAGGGAGCCAGAACCCTGGATCCAGTGACAGCGCGGGTCAGAGCAGGGGCCACGCGCACCGAGACCCAGGCAAGAGCGGGCAACCCGTGCACACCCAATGCAGATCTGATGGACTGGTGGTGCGTGGCCCCGACAAAGGGACCAGCCACCACCGGCCTGGCCCTCCCTGGTCACCGGATCTAATGATGGCTCCAGAGAAACCAGGAACCATACATATAGGGATGTGAAAGCACCTTTTAAGGGCTGGCTCTATTTCATTCTATCCTGTTTCTGTACTTTGGCTTGGTGGGCCAAATAGAACAGACTGTGCGGACGACAGCCCCGCAGCTGCCCCGGGGAAACCCCTCTTTGAGACAGTGGCATGGGCCTCAGTCTGTCATTTACTAGACGTCACGACTGGGGACAAGTCCCTCAGCTTCTCTGACCTTCGGCTTCCTCAACTAGAAAGCTGGTGTTTCAATGTGACTTTTCAAACGGCTTCCAAGTGGAAGATCAAGGCAGAGAGGAAAGAAGGCCATATTCACCCCACGTCTGCTCTGGGCCACGTGTGGTGCTAAGTGATTTACATGGCTTTGTTGTTCCTGTTTTGTTTTTTAATCATCACATTATTCTCGAGGCTACAGGGGAGGACAACAAGGCCTGCAGAGTGAAGTGAAAGTTTGAACCAGTGTTTCCAACTTTGAGAAATGTAAACCCTCCTCCAAATTTGAGACGTGGTGACGTGGTTTGAAAGGGGAAACTGAGTCAAGAGTGAATGTGTCACACCATGCCTCGTAAAGGCATGGCTCCTCTGAAGCCAGGCTCTGTAATACTAATGCGCCTCTTCAAGCAGCAGCAGGTTTTAACAAAGTGGAATTGGCAGAGCCGTAGAGGCTGTAATGAAGGACTCCCCACCACCGCCCTGGATATGGATTTTCCCAAAGGTCGGCATGGCAACACGGATTAAAAAATTCATCCTCCTTTGCTCAGTAATTCATCTGGAAGGACTCAATCCTAAAGAAATGAAAAAGGTGTGGGCAAAGATTTTCAGGAAAGAATGATAGAAAATCAAATGTTTGGCATAAATGAAAGTTAAGTCAGTCATATGATAACCCCACCGAGGAATATTATGTAGCCTTGAAAAAAGAAATGTGTATGAAAAACGTGCAACAGCCTGAGGAAATGTGTATGATGTTTCGTGGGGTTATTTTTGCTTTTGGGGTTTGTTTTAGTGATTCCCCCAATAAGTCTAATACCTACTGCTTATGACACAATGTTAAGGAACCTGGGGAGCAAAATTAAATTAAAAAATACATTTTGTACTTAAAAATGCAAAGAAAGAAGATAGGAAGGAAAATCAGCCCCTTGTTCATTCTCAGTGTGGTGGGATTTTCATTTAATTTTCTTCATTCATCTTTGGAAATTTTTAGATTTTTCTCTGGAGGATATTGCATTTTATAATTAGGAATGTGTGTGTCTGCAAGATGTAGTGGCTTCATCTCCCCCGGTCTGGGAAGTATTCAACAGATAAGTCTGGAGCCAGGTATCGCATTTATTTAAAAAATAAAAGCCTGGAAAGAAACATCAGAGAGAAAAATATTATACTGTAAAGTAGTTATTGCTGACTGATAGGATTGTGGGTGATTTTCTCCTACTTCTTTATACTTCTATGTGTTTTTCAAACTTCCTACGTTGAGATTTCCCTGACAGTGGCAAACGAACAGACAGACCATAAAACCCTCCCTTGCATTTACAACTCTTCCAGGCAGGAAACCTTCTTGGCAGAGCACAGCTGCCCAGAATCCAGAATTGCTCTGTCTCCATCCTGGGCTTTGTACCTGTACCCCCAGCCGCTGCCACCACCACCACCACCAATTTGGAAGGTTTTAATAGCTCGGACCTGTTTAAACCCAAAAAGACCTGAAACTAGGATTCCACTGAAGCTTATGAAGGAATGGCTTGTCTGTTTGTTCTTGAAACCTGTCTTCTACCAGCTAGCCAAGTTAACATGGCCTCGTGTTATACTTATGGTTGTATTTAATGAGGCCGACATGACAGGGTCAGGACACTGCTGACCTAGAAGGAGCCTTTCCCTGACACCCCTGTAAGACCTGACCCGCGTCCTCACTTCTTGCGTCCACCCTTTCAAGGAGCTGACCCCTTCTGGTCTGGAAGGTCATGACATCTCCAAGTATCCCCCCTGCAAACGGTGAAGGCCCTCCCACTCTCCGATCATTGCCGCCTGGGGTGCTTTGTGGGACTCGCAACCATGTTCCCGGTCCCCAAGTCTGTGTCTCCAGAAGACCTGGAACACAGTCCTCTGTGGACCTAGTTCTCTCGGCCTTCCCTCTGCATCTACAGAAGGGACCCTGACACCAACTTGACCCAGGTGTTCAGAGGATCAAAACAAGACACCTCGTTACATAAAGCCTTGACCACAAAACAGATTGTCTTTCTCCTTCCCTGTCTATCATCTTCTCTCCTGATTCAGGAGCCTTTTCTATTCTGCTTTTGAACATGCATTTCTCCCAGTTTCAGCACGTCCCCAAATCCCGAAGACTGTGCTCTCCTTATAGGGCTCCTGGGGAATCACCTGAGAGAATGCCGAGTGAGTTCTATACTTGGGCCAGGCCCGTGGTGCGCCGAATTCTGTTTCAGGGCCCTCCTGTGGACCAGATGCACTAAAGAATTCAATATTCTTTCAAAAATCAAGCCATTGAGCGGGGTCGAAGCAGAGGTTGTCATCTGCCCGGTTTTACAGGACACAGAGGCACAGGGAGGCGGTGTGACAAGCCAACAGGTCTCTTGGTGGGGAGGATTTGGTTCTTTATTCGCATGTTCCCCACCTCCTTTCTGCTCAGTCCTCCTTCTTCCCCTCCCTCTGCTACGGATTCTTCCAAGTTCACAGAAATGAAAAATCTTCCCAACACAGCAAGGCCAACAAATGAGAGTCCCCATTCCAGACCAAATCTCTGGCAACCACCCAAGTTATTGGACTCAAGTGAGTTTTCGATTCATGCTCACCAAGACCAGGAAGCTCCTCGGTCAGCAGGGTGGTGTCGGCCTCCCTTAGGCACTTCTGGGTCTCTTTTCATACCTGTATCTACTTTGAGAACTCTTGAACACTACAAGGTTGGTTGGTGGTTTTTGGTTTTAAAGCTAATTCACCTAAGTCATTCGACCTTAACTTCCAGAAAACAAATGCATTTTAAGTTCAGAACTAGACTAGAAGGCAGGGTAATAAATAACCAGAGAAACTGAGGATCATGAAGAAAAAAATTATAGTCACCCTAATGTGTGACTTTGGGCCAGTTACTTAAGCCTCAGTTCTCTGTGTCTGTAAAATGAGGCAATGATTTCTGTCTCGTGGGGGCATCTGAGGACTCACTTCCATGTCACAATTTGTGCAAAGCACAGAAGACTACGGCCTGGAGAAGAGGGAAGCAGTGCGGGATAGGGGAGACGAGAACTCGGACGTGTGAATGAGGCCTCCCCCTCCTCTTGCAAATCACAAACCTGCAGTTAGACCCTCCCGTGTCACACTGTCCACTGAAATTCATTCCAGATGCACTCAAGAATTGAATATTCTTTTAAAAAATCAAACCATTGAGGGGGGAAAGACTTGAATATTTATCAGACCTCTGGGGAGAAAAGGCTGGTTAAACTCAGAGGCATCAGAAAAGATCACAAAGAGAGAGATGGACAGGACTGACGGCGGAAAAACGCAGCACATCTGCACATAAAAACGGGAGGGAGGCGGAGTGTGGCAAGAATGACAGGTACTGGCGTCGGGTCTCGGACCGCATGCATGTATGTATGTGTGGAACGAGATGAGAAAGTGATCCAGACCCCACTGGAATGACCCAAGAATTCACATACATAATTCACAAGTGAAGAGGGAGAGTGGGGAGGAAAAGGGGAGAAAGCAATGCAGTGACAATTTGAGAAATGAGATACCCCCTTCCCCCTCAAACATCACTGATTTTTAAAACGTAACAGGACCCGGAGTCGAAGAAGGTGAAGGGAAACAGACACACTGATGCGCGGGTAGCAGGAATGTTAATTGGCCTAACCCACCGAAAAAAATGTCCATAGCATCACGTGTTATTAAAAAAAAAATCAGCATCTAATACATCGTGTGGGGAAAACTAGAGAAAAATAAAACTGGAGCCCTACCTAAAGCAACACAAAGGCGGGCTGCGAGGAGATCAAACACCTGAATGTGGACAGTGAAAGAACAAATCAGAAGAGACTGCAGCGGACATTGTCCTCTGACCCTTGCTAGTTCTGTCCCCGTGGGCAGGACACTTCACGCCCCTGAGCCTCAGCATTCTCCTCCACAAAACTGGGGGTTTAACACCCCCCTTACAAGGTAATGCATGGAAAGCACCTGATGTAGGCAGGTGCCTTTGACAAGGACGGCTGATTATTCCTTTCCTCCTGGGCAAGCAGCTAAGTCCCCTTCCCTGGCCCCTCCTGCTCTGCGATGACCGTGTGAGTGCGTTCTGGCCGCTGGAAGGCAAGTACGAGTGATGGGCACGTGTCTAGGCCTCCGATGCCTAAGTAATCCCGTATTCTCTTTCCCCTGCCCTGGCTGAATAGGGAGGATGGGGGCAGAAGGAGAAGCTGGCACAGCAAGATGGAAAGAGCCTGGGTCCCTGAATCACCACCTGGAAAACTGCTTGCCAAGAACCCCTGATGAGCCTTTGTGTGCACAGGATACAAAATTCTATTGGGCTGAGCCACTGAGATTTAGAGACTCAATTACAGCACTTAGCAACACCTATCCTAACGAACACTGTGCCCAGTAGCTATTATGCAGGTTGTCCAGCAAATTCCACTTCTGGGAATCGAATCGTTGGGGTTTGTTAAATCCGGTTCCTGGTACAGCCCCTGGGGAACAATAGTGGGGTTTCTTAATCCAGCCCCCAATCGAAGCACGCATGGGAAGCATTCCAGAGAAGCGGCTAATAGAAAAATAGATTCTGTTGGTTGACTTAAGGTTTTGTTAAATTGTTAAAGTTGGATGTTGCGCATTCTGAGGTTGGGATTGGCAAGAGTGTTTTCATTAGACTAGACTAGAGCTCAAAAAATATTCAAAGGATACACCAAAACAAGAGTAGAAAAGGGAAAATATGGAAGTAATCAGATTGCCTATATCAACTGATAATAGTTTGTCCCTGGGCATACAGTCTGAAAAAGTTAACCCTGGCCAGCCGCTCTCACACCCCAGGTGAGCCGCGAATGTGGAGACCTGAGCCAGCCAGCCTGCCCGGGGGAGGGTGGGCACAGCACAGGCGGCAGTGAGACACAGATAATTCCCCTGACTGCTGCCAGCCTGGATTCCCAAGATACAGCATGGAGTTTAAGGGAACGTTCAGGCATGGGTGTATTTGTGTGTGGGTGTCTGTCTGTCAGTCCATCTCCAGTCACATCACCAAGGAGATCATTTTAAATGCGAAAAACCCTTTCTGCAAAAGAATGTTTAGGGCAGTATTATTTACACGGTGAACAACTTCTGAAGCAATGAAAATGCCTATGGCAGATACTGCTGGTTTCCTCCCCAACAGCCATTCTCCCTTCTTCCACAGCATCCCAGTTTTGTTCTGGCACCAAAAATGGAGTCAGGATTGTTCTAACCCAGTCTTGGTCTAGGATCGGACATATGATTCAGGCCAATGAAAGGAAAGTTTGCTGGGGGCTTTTCAGAGAGACAAAGACAGAGGCACTCAGGAAAATGGCCTTTCCTCTCACACCCCTATTTCCTGTGTACTTTGGACTCTGCTGATGAAGACATGACTGCTGGAGATGTGGCAGCCATCTTGCCACCATGAGGGTGAAGCCCAAGAGATTCACAGGAGACATCAACCCACAGCTCCTGAATCTCTGAACCCAGCTGGGAGCTCATTACATGAAATCATTGTGTCTTCACGATTCGCTTTTGCTCAGGGGTTCCATTCTGGGTTCACTCTGTGGTGCTGCCAGAGTGAGGGCCTGGCTGTGGCCGTCGGCAGGATCCCATACATCCTGACATCGGACTGAGGGTCTCAGCAACTTGCTGGTTGGTGACCAGAGGCCACTCTCAGTTCCTCACCCCAGGGCCTCTGCATAGGGCAGTTCACAACATGGCAGCTCACCTCATCCGAGCAAGCAAACAAGAGCTGGTGGGGGCGGGGGGGCAGGACAAGTGAGCACACCCAAAGCCACATCTTTTGTAGTCTGGACTCAGAAGTGGCATCCATCACATTGGCCACATTTTATTTGTTAGCAGCGAGTCACTGGGTCCAGCCCACACTCAGTGGGAAGGGATTGTGCAAGAGCATGAATAACGAGAGGTGAGGGGCACAGGGAGCCATTGTGGAAGGTGCCGCACTCCTTTTCTGGGGCTGCCGTAACAGATTCCTGCATGTGGGTGGCTCACAGCCACAGCATCGGATTGCCTCACCCTTCCCAAGGCCTGCGGTCCAGAACCAAGGTGTTGGACAGGCCTCTCTTTGAAGGCCCTTAGAGAAAGACCTTCCCTTGCCTCTTCCTAGCTTCTGCTGGTGGCCAGCAGTCCCTGACACTCCTTGCACTGCAGACACATCGCTTTCATTTCTGCCTCCATTGTTGCATAGGGTTCTCCCTACCTGTCTGTGTCCAAATCTCTCTCTTCCTGTAAGCACAGCATTTTAACTGAGTTGTATCTGCAAAGACCCCAGAACCAAATAAGGTCCCATTCATAGGTACCAGGGATTAGGGCTCCAATCCACCTTTAGAAGGGAAACAATTCAACCCACAACGCTGGCCTATCAGAAGGGGCATGTGCATCACTGCCAAAGAGTTCTCCTGCACGGTGGGACTGTGTGGCCCGTCCGAACTGCAATGCTGTCTCACTGATCCGAGCCCCTACACGAGGGCAGGTGCCCCTCAGGGGCAGACTGCCCTTCTGGTGCTCTGTATTCAAGACTATAACCTCCTATTCACACTCATGGGCTCTGCTCTCCACCTGAGAGGGCCTCCCTCTGTTCTCGCTCTGATTTCACCATCCGCCTCTTGCTCGTCTCCTTGTCTGAGGGCTCTTGGAGATCAGGGACCTCACCTGATTTATTTGTCAGCCCCGAGTACCTGGCACAGGGCCTGAAACCATGTGAGTGAGTGATGGGTCAGTTGCATGAATCCACAGATACATACGCACAGAGTCAGTGCGTGTGGAACTGAAGGTCACGGATAACAAGGATAGACTGGGGAGCTTTCCCAGACTGGAGAAGACCGAGGGTGGCTCAGTACAACGTGGCATGTTGGGTAGAGGCTGAGACAGTACGAGTAAAACTTTCCCGGAGCGAGAACACTGGAGAAGTTCAAGTGCAGTTGGTGCACTGAGTAGCTCAGGTCACAGTGTTGGATCTGCACTGTTCACTGAGATAAACGTTACGGAAGATGCCAATGGGAGGGGAGGAAGGGGAAAGGGATGTGGAAGCTCTCTCACTGCCTCTTTCACTCCTTTACACGTCTGAAGTTATTCTGAAGTGGAAACCTACATCTAGGAATGTGGAGGAAGAGCTACATTTATCCAGGGATTTACCAGATTGGTGAATAGGTTAGGACTTGAAAGAGAAGAAGGTGGAGGAACTTGGGACATGAGACCTGAAGGGAACAAATATCCAATCAGAACCCACTGGAAGGAATGAGACAGCTTTGCTCGATTTTGTCAAGTATGCTTGGTCTCTTGTAGGCAAAATGGGCGAAAACCCACATCAGATGGGCATCAGCAGCACTATGGGCCTAGGTGGGGTCACCTGAAGTCCCCAAGCCCACGGGCTAGAGCAGTTTGGAACTAAGATTTCTGCAAATTTCCAGTAGTGTGACATCTCATCATCGCCTTGCTTCTTGCTTCCTAGTCTAAGAGCCCCGTTTGTGAATTTTTCTCTCTCTCACACACACACACACACACACGCACACCCCACCGGGGGCTAGCGGGGGGGGTGTCTGAAGGATGGAGACTCAGGGTGGAGAGACACCCAACACAGCGGCACCTTCCAGTCCCTCTGGCTCTGCTCTCCTTCCCTCCTCCCTTTCCTCCCCTCTCTCCTCCTGGGCTGTCTCCGTGCAGAACCACCCGGCTCCCTCTTAGGAGCCCTGCCCCACCTCCACCCCCAGGCCCTCAGCATCCTACCTCCCCCGGTTCAGTCCATATTAAAACACAATTCCCTTCCTAAGAGGCAGTTTGACACTACCCATTAAAATACCATTTGCTTTAGCTCCTTAAGTGACTCTGAAGCCAGGGCTCCGTCCCCTGGGGCTCGTTACAGCTGTGGCTTTGATCCGCTGTGTCTAGACATCCTTGTGGGTCAGAATCAGGTGGGAGAAACCTGGCAATGTAATTATCTGCTAACGACAAAGCAGGGATATTGCCAATGATTTGGGTTAAAATCACACAACTCCGAGGATATCCAAGGTTAGCCCTCTGACATTCTTGTCCGCAAGCACTCTAATGTGCTCTCTTCAGGGGGAAGGAAAGGGATACAATCTGAAAGCAGCCCGAGGGAACTGTGCACGAGAGAATGCCACATACGGGACAAACTTGTCACGTGTGTACCGACTGCTACGTTGGGGGATCAAGTGAGACCTTTACAGACTGGAAAAGACTGAAGCAAAGTTAGCAACTGAGACTCACAGTTCGCCTGGAAGGCCCCTTAAAGGGGAGCTGGTCCAGGCTGGCTCCTGTCGTTTTACAGATGGAGAAACTGAGGCCCACGGGAAGGAAGCAACACGCCCAAGGTCATACAGTGAGCCTATCACAGCCCAGGGCTGGATCTCAGGGACGCCTCCGGGGACCTCTAGCCTCTCTTTACCCCTGGAGACAGTTCCAGTGCAAACAGAATGGCCATGGGGACAGAGCAGGGGCTAGCCACGTGACCTTCTGTCCCCGCGTGATTTCTGAGAATGCTGGGAGGCGAGCGCTGCTCTTGGCCACTCAGGGACAACATTCCTCTGCGGCACTTCTGCTCTCTCCTCTGGCTGGGGAGTCTCTAGTTTGACAATGTCACAGATGATTAGACCAGACCAGACATGTGGCATTGGCCAAGCCCCACATGGAAAGGAACGCCACTGTTGGGAAGGGCCAGCACCTCGGCCCTGCGGTGCCCTACTAACTGACCTTGGCCGAGCAAGCTGACCTAAGCAGGCCTTGCTGTCCTCTGTGAACCCAGGACAGCCACAGCTCTCTCACGGGGTGATGTGAACAGGAGTGCCCCCAGCGCACAGTAGGTGCTTCCTCAGACTTGGCACTGTCTGCCCCAGCCCAGAGCCCACGGCTTTGCTGATTCTCAGACAGGAATGTTTCTGCCCCTTGTTCTTCCACCCCATGGGTGTCTGGGCTGCTCCCCCCCACCTCCTCCTCCCGAAACTCTCTGGTGGGAGATGAAGGCACCAGAGCCCTTCTGTGCCCAGGGCGAGTTTCCAGAGTGGAGAAGAAGGCCTTTGAATGAGCTGGAGTTTTTCTGGTGTGAAAGGCAGAGCCCAGTTTCAACCCCCGTGCGTGTGTGTCTCTACAAGGTCACCCCCTCTCCTCTGACCCTGCGTTTTAACTCAGGGCCCTGCAATCCCTGAAGTTCATGGGCACGTTTGGTCACTGTGCATCTTCCAGTAGACGGCACGTTGAAATATGTGGAACGTGGTGCTCGGGCACCTCAGAGGGCCCATCGGCTCCTGGAACTAAGCCACAGGAAGAAGTGATCACCAGGAAACACGGGGACATCAAGGCCCTTGTGCCCTTTCTTTCCCTCCTCCTTCTGTCTTCCTCCTCTGTCCCTGCCACCCTCCCCAGCCCACTCCCCATTCTCCCCATTCCCTCTCTCCCTCTCACCTGTACTTCTCCCTGTTGCTGTGGCTTCGTCCCCTTGGGTCAGATCCCTGACAAAGCTGTAAGCATGGTCCAGGCAGCTCCTGCCTTGTGGAAAAGACAGCTTTTCCCCACCATCTACACTAAGAAAAGCCTCGGCAAAAGGCCCCGATTGGTCACATGCCCTGCCCTGCACCAATCACTTCTGAGACTTGGCCACACCCCACCCCTGTGGCCGGGGGTACTGGAAGCTGTGGGTGCCAGCCTCCACCAGACCACGTGACTGCAGTGGAGGCTGAGGGCTATTCTTCCGGGCAGAGCACAGAAGGAAAGGCCACTGTCTGGAGGCCTGGATCCAGGTGTTCCATGGTGGTCAGGAGCCTGGCTGGAGAGCTCAAGGTACTCTCCCCCTTTTCTTCTCACCAAGTCAAGGTATCTTGGTCACTTCCGCTTTAAAACTCAGTAGCTACCATTACTGTTATGTTCTCACCACAGCCCCAATTATAAACTTACTGAGGACAAGCCTATTTTCCTCCCACAGGCACTCACTACACTATTTGAGAAATTACTGATAGCTAATGCTCGCTGAGCGCTTGCCGTGGGTCAGGCTTGGTTCTAAGTGCCCTGCTTATTTCGGCCACTTCGTCATAAACCCACCCAATGAGGTAGACATTGTTATTGCCCCCATTTTACAGGTGGGCAACCAAGACACAGGGAAGTCAAATAATTTGCAGAGTAAGTAGGTAGCAGAGCCGACGTCCAAAGGCAGGAGGCCAGGCTCCAGCATGCGTGCTCCAGACCGTGCCCTCTTGGCGCAGGGCTGTGTTTGTCCACCGCGTCCCATTGAGCCAAGGCCCTGCAGGCCCATCCTGGGGTCCGGGCTCCTGCCACCTTCCAAGGAGCCAGGCTGGGTGCCAGGGCGGTGGAGTGGGAATCCTCACGCACTTCATTTTAACCCTTGATTATAATAGTCACCATTTGTGGGCACTGCTTAAAGACCTTAAATTACATGATCCCATTTTTCTTCTCAACCACCTGTTTTGAAGATGAGGAAACAGAGAAGTTCAGAGAGGGTAAGTAACTTGCCCAGAGACACACAGCTAGAAAAGCGGGCATCCAAGGTGGTAACTCATGACTGCGTGAGTCCAATACGTGAGCTCCAGAGTGAAGAACCCTCAAACTGACTGAGCCTGGGTGTGGGGCTGGGCAGACGAACAGCCTGGGAAGAGGGGGGTTCTCCTCTGCCCACACCCCCATGCCCATTCCCATCCCGAGAACTGCCGTGTCCTCTGGCAGGGCTGAGGGGAGCCGCCCATTCCCGGCCATGCTTCAACACCTAGCCCAGCCCCGAGTCCTCACGTGCCCGGGAACAATGCCGCCACAATTTAGTGTGACTGTGGATGTGCCTGCGAGTGAACCGGCCCCACCCTCGGACTGCACCGCTGCCAGGATTGCCTGTGGTTCTCACAACACCGCCCCCACGGGGCCCACATGGAGAAACAGTCAGTGCAACCTCTTACTAAATGCCTAACGTGGGCCGGCGCTGCGTGCAGGGCAGTGGGAGGTGCCCCCTCCCGCTTGCTCACGGCCCTTCGTGATGAGCGTCCAAGAAAGTGAGGCCCAAGGAAACGAGGAGACTGTCCGAGGCTGGCTGTCAGCAGGTGGCAGGGCTGGAGCCGGCACCCAGGTCTCGTTGACTTCCAAGTCCATGGCTTGAATGCCTGCTTTATGCTGCTTCCTAGCCTGTGCCAAGACAACAGAGCTCGGGAAGGCACAGTCCTCGTTCCCAGGGTGCTCCAAGTCTGGGAGCGCGGACAGGTGAATGGACTGACTGCAAATGGGTGAGGGTCCGAGGGTCCTGAGGTTTCGGAGGGGAGAAGGGTGCCACCCTGGATGACAATATGTTCTTCATGACTCAGTGACAACTGACAAGAGTCCAACCCAAAGCGGCTTAAGGAGGAAAAGACAGAGACCGCTGGGATCATTTATGAGAACTTGGGGTGCTCGCTTCAAGCGTGGCTTGCTCCACGGACTCCACTCCCTTTGTACTCCAGTTCACTCCACTTTGAGTGGAGTTGGACCAGAGGCACCTGGTCCATATCCTACGAGGTTATCAGCATGGGCAGCAACCCCAGGGACCATTGACTTTGAACTTCAAATTCCCAGGACTGACTGACTATTCCTGGATTTGTTGGGTCATGTGCCACTCCCTCACTCCACTGCCAATGGCCAGAAATGGGGCAGCACTGATCACTTATTGGCCAGGCCTGGGTCCCCTGCTCACTCCAGAAACCAAAGGAGGAGGCCAGCTCCCTTCACGATGGGGTCTGAATGTGGGAGAAGGGGTGGTGGAAGCTGAGTGGGCCCAGGCACTCAGGGCCCACCCTGGGTCGGTAAGAGGGAGGACCCCAGTTCACAGACGAGGACCCGGAGCTAGGTTCTGGGGGACAAACAGAAGCATGCTGGGCTGAGCTGGCATCTGTCTTTCCCCCGCTTAAGCCACTTTGAGTTGGGCTCCCGTCACTTGTCATTCAGTCATGAAGAACAAACTGTTGTCCAGGGCGTTTCCTGCCAGAGGGAACAGCCTGTGCTGGGCACGAACACGTGAGCCCATAACTTGGCATCACCGGGGGCCAAAGCCAACAGAGGAGGGGAGTGTGAGATGTGGCCTCGGGGGGGACCGGCAGGGGCCTGCAGCTCTGAGGGCCATGCTCTGGAGTGTGGATTTGTTCCTGCAGGCACCCCAGGGAGATAGAGCCTGATGGTCATGGGTGAGGGCTCCAGGCCGCGCCTCCCACACGGCCCCTTCCTCTCTGGGTGACCCTGTCTCTCTGACCCCAGCCTCCCCACCTGTGACAGCACCGGCTTTGTGGAACAGAAGGGAGGGCAAAGTGAGGTGCATCCGTGCCAGACACACGGGTTACAGTAAATGCTCAGAAACGCAAACCAGCGGTGCAGACAGGTTTTAGGCATCAGAGGGCATGCTCTGATCAATATTCTAGAAAGCAACACCCCCCCGCCTCGGGACAAGGTGAAGGAGACCAGCAGGAAGAGGTGCACCTGACAGCTCAGGACCTGGGGAGAGACAGGACGGCTGCAGGCAGGTGGAGCACGCAGGGCGGACGGCGAGGGCTGATGGAGAGAAAATTCCACTGCAGCTGGCGGAGGACGCAATGTGGGGAGAGGGAAGAATGCAGGATAAAAATAAACAGGAAGACAAAAATCTGTCCTTAACCTTGGATCCCTTCGCTTTTCACTTTTGCACAAACAGATTTTCTCAGATGCAATTCAACCCGTTTCCCTAGGCATTTTCTCCCCTTTTCTATATCTCAAAAAAAAAAAAAAAATCCCCAGTCCATTTGAGTCCCAGTTCTGAAATCTTAGAGGTTCGTTTTCTAGCCTGGACACTCTGCATGCTCCACCTGCTCCCGTGGCTCTCACCTGAGAGGCTCGCCCTGCTTCACAGGCCACGGGTGTTTCGTGTGATGGGGACCTGGGTTGGTTTGGGTGAATTTACGAGCAGCTTCATTCCCCATGGTGTGTCTGAATCTCAACTAAGTTTCTGGATTCCAGGTCTAATGAATCCTCCCCAGAAGCAAATAAAAAAGAGAAAGAAAAGGAAGAGGAGGGGAAGGAGGAGGAAGAAGGGAAGGAGAGGGGGAGGAGGCGGAGAAGAAACAGCAGTAGCCATCACAAATTCACAAGAAAACAGAAATCCGACCAGAAAAGTCCCTCAGCCACTTAACGAACTCTTTCCCAAGAGCCATTTGATGTCTAAGTGTAAACAGGAACGTTGCGGAGACTCTGGGCTGAACTGTCATTTCAAAGCTGCTTTTACAATCATTAGTTCATCAGTAAGTGAATCGGAAACACATGGATCATATTTCACTGAAATCACATGATCTTAAATCAGAGGAAAACTGCTGCGGGGAAAACAAACAACAAAAGGGCTTTTTAGAGAAAAGAAAACACTTTTTATTTTTCGGTCTTGTTCGGGCCTGGAGCTTGCCGGAGGGCTGGCATGCTGCTGGGCGTGGAGGGGAGTGGGTCGCTGGTGGGGTTTAACGAGAACATAAAGCGCAGGTTTCCATCACGGCGCCTGTGCTCCCCCAGTGGAAACGCTTGAGGGAAGGACGGAATCAACAGGTCCACATACCTGCCCGGGTACCCAATAAATCTGAGCACGCCTTTTCCCTGGGGAACCAGCGGCTGGGCGCAGCGAACCGAGGGCACCCTGGGTGCTCTGACGTCACACTGCGATGCACGCGTCGGAAGGAGGACTCTGAGGCTTGTGGTCTGTCCACGCATCGCTCCCTGCTGGCCAGACGTGGGCACTTCTCCAGACCTCCGAGGCCCGGTGACGAATGAATCCTAACATCGGTCACCGCTGAAGCATATCAATTCATTATGTGTCAGGTACTGTTCCAGTAGGTGACATTTATGAACTCGTTTCATCTCATGCCGGCCCTATGTGCCACTTTCCCCTTTACCCCAGGAGAGGGAGCTGAAGGAGGGTCACTCATCCAAGATCGCTGTTCTTCCTGTGAAGAAACACAGCTGGGCTCCTCACCGCTGACCCCAGCTGCCCCCCAGCATGGCAGAGATCTCAGGAGCTTCCTCCTCCCCGTCACCCAGCACCCACGGGGAGGCTTGAAGCATTCCTTTGGGTGTTCCCCAGGGTTGCATTGTGCCCGTGTCTCTCCCAAAGGTGTGTTCTCAGGAAACCACCAATTCCAAGGCCAGCCACACGGCCCATCCGAGGAGCCCCTCCACTCTCTCGCTGCCCCTGGCTCTTCCCCTCCGGTGCCTCACCCTCATCTGTAACTGCATGTCGACTTGCTCTCCCCTTTGCGTCTGTGACCTCCAGCAAGCCACGTCTCCCTTGTGCCTTGCCTTACAGCACCCAATAAGACTGCTTCTGGTACAGGGCCGGGGGCTGAGCTTTGACCGCAAAGAGTGTGCTCCGGAAATATTTATTGAACAAAAAATATTGGTCAGATTCTGATCTTAAAGGAGCGCACTGGTGAGTGAAATTTCTCTTCTTCACTTTCTAGTTCTGGCACTTTAACCTCTGTGGGAGCTGGACTGGCATCCCGGGGGCCGGGAGGCTGGGACATAGGGCCTGGAAGGAGCGGGATGGAAGGTCCTTGCCCTCAGGGAGTCCCTAGTGCAATGGAAGGACTGACTCAGAGTGCTCCCAACTTGAGGGAGGCACCCAGGAAGATTCCAGGGGAGTTGGGACAATAGGCGTGACCTTGCCGGGCAAAGAAGAGGGAAGGATGTCTCAGGCAGATGACGGAAGAGGCAAAGGCCGAGGGCTGGAAGGGGTCGTGAAATATGGAGGAACTTCCTATGGTTTGGCACAGCTGAGTAGAAAAGTTAAGCAGAAGACGAGGCTGAGAGAGCCAGGCCACAGACAACTCCTCCGGGGGGTCAGGTTTATGCAGGGAAGACTCCTGAAGGTTCTGCACCCAGAAGTGTGGTTGGGCCTCCTGTGGACAGTTGCTGAGTGGAGGGAGCAAGACCAGGGGCAGTGAGACCAACAAGGGGTGAGCGCACAGATGGGGTGGGGGGCACTCAGAGGTGGACCTGCCGGGCCTGGGCCTTAGATGCCCTTCAGGGAGAGGAGGAGGGGGGTGCAAGAAGCCAGGCATCCCTCCCCTGGCTCCTGCTGCAGACTGTCCCCTGAACAAGTGCTGTCCTCAGGGTTCTGACCTCACTCACCGTTACATCCACCGGCAAGTCCCCCAAAGCCGCAGACAGCTCTGTCCAGGAGAGAGTTGTTCTGGAAGACCCCGGAGTGTCAGGCCTTGTGAATTCATCATGGCCGGGCCAAGCTGCTGGCTCTCTCCCCCAGCGGTGACTCTCGGGTCGAGGGCTGCGGGGAGGATGACCTACTCCTTGGCAGCTGGAACTGTTGTTTCCTTCGCAACACAGAGCCCCCAATTCGTGAGGGGGAGCCGGCAGGGCTCCAAGAGCAGAATACCACGTCTTGCTCTCGGTTCAAAGCCAAGACTTAATTTTTAATTTTCAGAAACATGAGTGGTCAGACCACGGCTGGAAAATTGAAACCATCCTCTGAGCACCTCTGAGCTCCCCTGGGGCCCGGGTGGACTGCGAGTGGGATGGAGCGGGGACTGGACGGCGCATCACAGCTTCCCTGCTTGAGGGCACGTGGTTCGGGCTCACCCCTTGGGCTGCACCCAAGGATACCCACCCTGCCCCAACGCCCCAGCGCTGTGCGGCCTCCGGGGCGATCGTGGGCTTTGAGGAGCCTCAGTTTCCTCTGGTGTCAACAGAGCTGTTGTGAAGAGCCAATGAGATACGCACAGGAATCCCTAGGACCCTGTCCAGCAGCTACCAGGTGCATGACGGTCTAGGTTCTTCCGGGTTGTAAACTGAGCCAAGGCTGGGAATTTAGAAGACTGAAAATTACACGGAGCATAACTTTGCCCAGTCATGCTCTCGCCATTTCCTCCCCTTTCTCGCCAGATCAATGGGAAATTCTGAGCAGGATAGAAAGCTGGGAAGGCTGTGAGATCTTTAGCAAGACTCTGAACCTCTCTGGGCCGCAGTCTGTCTGTCTGTAAAATGGGAGCCATGATGCCTGCCACCCTCAGGCTGTGGATCCAGGAGGGAGCAACCCCCTACCCAGCACCCAGGGGATTATTTCCTTATGGAGGGGTGAGCTACACAAGGTGTTCCAGGAGGCTGGCCATGAAGGAATAAGATTCCCCCTTATCCCTTTCAAGAAGGAAAGAAGGGCTTCATGTCCCAAAGGCCTAAGGTTTCCCTGGTCCATGAGAGATGTGGGGGCTTAGCTCTTTTCAGAAGTTTGGGGGTAGGGGCACAGAGAAGTGGATTCTCCGGTGCATGGGGGCAGGAGCAGCACCCGTCCATTTCTCAGAGCTGTGAAGTGAAACGCACTTACAGTGTGCAGTGCATCAGCCCAGAGCCCGGCACCCAGTAGGCACTGCGTGTTAGATGTTCTCACCCACACGCAGGCTGGCTGAGAGCTCTTCCAGCTGAGTCCTCCACGCCCCTACCCCCGGAGCCCGGCCCTGGTCCCCTGCAGCCTTGGGGCAGAAAGCCCAGCTTCCCGTCAGCACCCCCCTCTTCTCACAGCCCCCTCTGGGGGCACTGGTGGGACCGCTGACGCCCTGCACGTGAGTTGGGCCAATGACCGGGAGGTGTTGCCTGGCCGTGAGGTAATGGAAGACTGGCGCCCGCAGCGAGCCTGATGGCACACGTCACCGCTCGAGCGGTGAGGGGGAGAGTGAGTAACGGGCTCTGGGGCTCCCGTCGGGGGCAGCCCAGCCGGCCCTGGCTGCGCTTGCGTCTCTGTGTCCATCCTCCTGCTGGGCACCTGAGCTATAGCCCAGCCGTCTAAGAGCCGCTGAACAAGCACCCAGCTTGGGGGCACCACACCCCCAGGCCCACCCCCGGAAAGAGGAAGGAGGAGGGAGTCAAGTCAGATGGAGTGTGCGGAGTGAGCCCAGCTTTCTTATTTGTCACACGGGTGGGTGTCCAACCCCGTGCCAGGCCCTTGAGGTTCCAGAGGTAAGAAAACCTGACTCTGACCTATGGAAGGGAGACAGACCTGGGAAAGTACAGCAATGCTAACAATTTGGGGGAGCACAGGGAGGCAGCCACTGCAGGGAGGAAAATCAGAGAGGGCTTCTCGGAGGAAGTGGCTGCCCCCCACCTCCCCCAAACTGTGTCTTGCAGGTGAGCTCCATGGCAGGCAGGCAGTCACAGGGACAATGCCCCCGGCAGAGGGCGCTGCATTGGCAAAGGCAGGGGAGGCATGAAATGGCACCAAGCCGTCCAGTGCCCACACGTCCTAGGGGGTGGACGGGATACAAGTGGGTAAGAGGTGGGCAAGAGGAGGTGTCCAGAGGTCACTCACTGGGAGCCTCCTGGAGGATGCGGGCACCTTCTCACTTCCTGGGCCTGTTTTACAGATGAGGAAGCCTCCGAAGGCCCTGACTCCCTTGCCCACCTCCTAAAACCCCAGTGGCCCTCAAAAGCCCTGGTGAGAAGTGTGGGTTTTACCCTGAGGACCAAGTGGTCCCACAAAGCAAGGGCCCCAACCTCTGGGCTATGGGCTGATGCCAATTCAGGCCTGTTGGGCACCGGGCTGCACAGCAGGAGGTGAGCTTGAAAGTAACGCTCTTGAATAATCCCAACACCATCACCTCCCCACCCCCATCTGTGGAAAACTGTCTTCCACGAAACTGGTCCCGGGCTCCAGAAAGCTGGGGACTGCTGCCGAAGAGCACTCAAGCAGGAGGAAGCAGTGCTCACGTTCGCAATCAGCAGGCTCACCGTTGGCCAGACAAAAATGGACGTGAAGGATGTGCAAGGGAGTAAGGTCAGACACTCAGGCCAGCCCGGGGGCCATCAGGCCAGCCTCACCCCCTGACCCAGGACTACAGCCCCACGACCGGCCTGTGAGGGGCACCCCAGTCCCTCCTCTCTGCACATGCCCTGGCCACACGGAGACGGTTTTGGCTCTGCCGGATCCAGGCCTTCTCTGTCTTTCCCTGCCCACCCAGAGCACCCCACCTGCTGTCCTCTGCCTAACATCCCCTCCACCTTCAGCTTAAAGGTCTCTTTCTTCGGGAGACCTTCCTCCACCACGTCCCTCTCCCCCTGGGCCAGGTGGCCGCCGTGTGCTGCGGCCCAGTCACCGACTGCTCTCCTCTGAGCTCGTTCTTCATGCTCCCTTTCTAGGAGGGCGCAGAGCGTTGCCTTGCCCACCTGACCCCCCATCCCCACTGGCTGCCAGGTGCACGGAGTGGCCCTGGGATGTCCAGCTGCACTGGAGTTTGCAGGGGGCACCGTCTCCTCAGAAAACCCTCGGTCCCAGTCACCTCCTTCAACCACGCACTCACGCTAACATCTGTCCCCCGCCCCCGTTCACGGGGGCCCTCGGGTCTCGGGGACACTGTCCATCCAACCACGCACCTGATAAGAGTTTTAAGGGAAATGTCCAATCATCAGGTCTGGGCTGCTGTGTTGCCTTGAGACGTGGAGGAAGGGAGTTAGGTCAAGGATCCTGTCCTCTAAGAAGACTGACTGACCCACTCCCTCCTGCCAGGGAGTCGGGGGCCCTCCTGGGCTCCTCAGCACCACGCCCACCCCTGTGGGTTTGTGTGCCTGCCTCTCCCCCGAGGACGGGTCTGACTGAGCTCCGTGTCCAAAGCCTGGCACGCGGTAGGTGCTCGGCACTGGCGAACTAGTTACCAAATGAGCAGCCTAATGAACAGGGAGATCAAAACGAACAGCTCCAACCGCATGACGTCAAAGGCTGGCCCGGCAGTGTGGCGGCCGCCCCGGCTCAGCTCGGGTGGACTACAGATGACAGACACATGCTGGCACACAATGGGTACCTCACTTCTTCTCGGGGTGCCTCGACTCTGGGGACTGGGTGCTTTCATCCTGATCTCCATGAGAGTGGGCTATACAGTGTCTATCCATTGGCAGCCTGCCATGGATGCCTGCAAACCCAGGCTGCTGGGCATGGGGCCGGCCCCCTGTGTTAGGGGACCCACAGGCTTGGCTTCCTTCCTCTGGGGAGCGAGGAGAGCAGGGGATGCCCGGTGCCTCCCAGAAATGTTGGGATACCCGCGCCCGAAGAAGAAGAAATGGACCCTAAGGCACAACAGTGGATTTTCTATATTAGCAAGAAGATGGGGAATTAAAACCTGCTAATATATCCCACGTGCCAAATACCACACACTCTGTCTACAATCTTAACACCAGCCCCCCATTTTACAGATGAGAAAACTGAGGTGCAGAGAGGCAAAGTGGCAGGTCCCAGGTAACCTACTGAATTGGAGGTGAAACCCGGGTTTCAACCAGGTTTCATTTGCCCCGCTGTGTTCCCAGGGACCCTCAGGCGGGCTGTGCCCTCCCCAGCCGGCGCTCTGGGCCCCTCTCCGGTCACTGGCCCAGGGGCAGTGGCCCTCTCCACCCAGTCTCGGCTCCTGCTGCCCCATTCTCGCCACTGCTGCCAAGTGCTGGGACCTGATTTGAACTTGGGGTTCTCTCCACTGCAGCCCAACAAAGGTTTTTATTGGAGTGCCCCTCGCATTTCCAGACCTTGAAGATGTTTCAACAATGCAGTAAAAGGCAGCCCTTTGCCACAACCAAAGGCAGAAATATCACTGAGGAGTAAACAGCATTCCTTGGCCTCTTCAGAGCATGTGTCAACATCTCTCGGTCGTCCCTCCACCCCCCGCCCGTTTCTCTTCTGTTCTATGGAGTCAGAGCTGGCTGGGGAGGTGTCTTCCTGGCACCGGAGGGGTGCGCCACGGGCCACCCCAGCCCCACCTCAGAACAGATGCTGGGCCTTTGGTAAACTGAGAAAGCGTCACCAGCTCCGAGATGCTTTCCTGATGACCACAGTCACCCGCATGGAAAAGCCATTTGCCGCAGTAGCCCCCGCGCCCTTCCCCCAGCACACACATGTGGTGGCCTCGGCTGCAGAAACAGGCCTCCCCGCAACGAGAATGTATGTGACATGTACAAAACAGCTTGATTTCAACTGATGGCTGGAAATTAAATGGATTTGAAATGTACATGCTTAAAAACAATTTTGGCGGAAAGCATACCCATTTAATATTGTGTCTCTAAATGAGGTCTTGCTCCCCAGGCAGGCTTGCAGCGTGATGAAAACCAGCAGTCGGACCCCACCTGGGACCCCCGCTCACCAGGGACGTGGTGCCCAGGGGCAGGGTGTGTGTGTGAGTGTGTGAGTGTTCCTGCGTCTGTATGTATGTGAATTTATATGAATGCATGGCCGTGTGCGTCAGTGTGTGTCTGCATGTGAGTGCGTGTGGGCCACAATTTGTCATATCTCATGTGTGTGTATGTGTGTGTATGTTTCTATGTCTGTGTGAAGGGAAGGAAGGAAGAGCAAGATGTTGCCCTTCTTCATTTTTCCAAGTCCGCAAATGTCACCTGAGCACCTTACCTGGTACCTACCTTGTGCTCGGAACGAGAGAAGCAGGTGGGGAGGATGCTGATCACGGGCAAGGAGAGGCTGGCCTCTCAGGGCCTCCAGGCTGCTGGAGGGACTGAGATAAAGCCAGGGCCATAACCGAAGAGCAAGCCAAGACCACTTGTAAGTGTGGAACTAGAACAGGAGAGGGACACCGACGATGCCCAGCCTGGGGGGTCACAGGGGATCGGGAAGGACAGCGGGCCCCTGGAACCGGCTGGTTCCGGGTGTGGAGTCCTCTCTACACCTCCTGACCATGGGGCCCCAAGCTAGGCACTTCTGTTCGGGCCTCAGCTTCCTCGCCGGTAAAATGGGGCTAAGAGAATTTGTTGTGTTCACGCCAAGCACTTAATGAATAAGGACTATACTTGTACTGCAATGATTTCCCTGGATGGGACCTGTGAGGTGGGCATCACGTGCCCACTTTAGAGAGAGAACACTGAGGCCCAGGGGCCTCACAGCCACGGGGTAACAGAGTGGAGATGAGACCCCAGAGCCGGCTAGCTTCCAAGCCCACCCTGTCACTGCTCCCGCTGAGGCTCCAACCTCTAGAAAGGCTGCTTTCAGAGGTGGGAAAGCCAGTTCCGTGGGATAGGAAGGGGAAGCTCTGAAGAGGGATGGGCTCTTCCTGCTGGGAGAATAGCACGCACCCAGAGGCCCAGCCTCAGCCTCTTTCTCAGAGGGAGTGGGAGAGCTGGGCAAGGCCCTACCCTGTTAAATAAATACCATGTTGCCCTGCCCAGACCTCTCTCCCAACCAATGGTCATCCAGCAGCAGCTGTGGGCCCTGCCCAAGGACAGAGGCTCCAGATGGCCCTGAGAAGCCACTTGCCTTTCTAATGTTTCCAGTCATCCAACGATAGAATGGGCTCCTCCGAGAGGTGGTGAGGCCCCATCAGTGGCTGGTCTGGGATATGGTGAGACTATAACACTGAATGGACCCTAGAACATGCAGCAAATTTTGTGGCTGGCACAGTTTAGTGTGACACTGTATGACGAAAGGCTCTTCACCCAATCAGATACTTGGCGAGCATTTATTAGGCGCCAACCGTATGCTAAGAACTACGGTGTGCGCAGGGGATACAGAATCAGCACGACACAAGTCTTGTTCTAGCTTCACTCTCTCTCCGCCCCGGACGCCCTTTCCCATTCTCCATTTTGTTTTAGGCATGAACTAAGGCTGATGAGCTACGCCTTTTAACTTTATAACATGTTGCTTTTTTATTATTTTTAAGTATACTTTACTGATTATCTATTACAGTTGTCCCATTTTTTCTTCCCTTTATTCCCCTCCACCTGGCACCCCTCTTCCCACTGGCATCCCCCCGCTTAGTTCACATCCATGGGTCATGCATATAAGTTCTCTGGCTTCTCCATTTCCTATACGATTCTTAACCTCCCCCTGTCTATTTTGTACCTATCATTTATGCTTCTTATTCCCTGTACCTTTCCCCCCATTCTCCCCTCACCTCTCCCTGCTGATAACCCTCCATGTGACCTCCATTTGTGTGATTCTGTTCCTGTTCTAGTTGTTTCCTTAGTTGGTTTTTGTTTTTGTTTTAGGTTTGGTTGTTGATAGTTGTGAGTTTGTTGTCATTTTACTGTTCATAGTTGTCATCTTCCTCTTTTTCTTAGCTCAGTCCCTTTAACATTTCATAAAATAAGGCCTTGGTGATGATAAACTCTGGTTCTTTTTTTAAGTCTTTAAAACAAGTCATTTATGTTGTTTCCACTAGCACAAGGCCTGCCCGCCTTTCTTCTACAGCAGTTCTCTTCTGGGTCCGCCCCGGTGCGTCTGGGGCCATATGATCCCTTGGTGTGGGAGCTGTCCTGTGGTCATAGCACCCCCAGCCTGGACCCACTTCCTGCCAGTAACACCCCTCTACCCAGTCCTGATGACCAGAATGTCTCTAGACACTGCCACATGTCCCCTGGGGGACAGAATCACCCTCAGTTCAGAACGACTGCTTTCACGGATTCTCTCCACGAATACGAGGCCTGAAGGGAGGAATGAGGTAAACAAGAGAAACTCAGGGTCTCTGTACCCCAAAAACTTGTCATCCCGTGGGTCTACACAAACTAATCCCATGGAAAATGAAGTCTCGCTGAGGACCTGTACAAGTACCACGGGAGAGGACGCGCTGAGGTCCACGTCAGACGGCTTTGTCGCCGAGTCCCACAGGGACACTCTGGGGTCCCAATGCCAGTTCCTCGTCAGCACGTGGTATGAGGGTGAGCCTTTGAGTGAAATACAATGTGAACAAAGCACAGACCAAGCACAAAGGATGTGTCCAGGTGACATGAACCCCCCTCCTTTCTCCAGAAGCTGGGACTGGCTACAGCCAATGCCGTCAGCCAGCAATGCCCTGCCACTCTCCACTCCCCTTCCAGACCAAGTGTCTGGTAATGCAGTGTCTTCTTGTGGACCCAAGAGAACAAATACTCAAGCATCCCCAAACTGGAACTTCTAGGGTCTGGAGTAGACTCACCACCCGCCCCAGGCTGCTATCTTTTTATTCCACCCGCAGGGCATTTAAAAACAAAAACAAAAATGTTTCCACGAGGCCAGGCTTCGAAAGCATAAGATGAGCTTCAGAAAAGCCCTGAACCCCAGCGAGCACGCGTGTTCTGGGCACAATCTGAGTGCCGTTTGCATTCGTGGCAAACAACTCTTGGAGGGCGGTGTCTGGGCGCCCTGCTGGGCCAGGGTTTGGGGTTCCCTTAGGCAGCGGGTACTAGAGACACGGGCGTCACCTCAGTGCTCCAGGCACCCCAGTTCGCAGGCAGCCGAGAACCTGGGATCAAGTGCAAGGAGGAATCCGGCTGCCAAATTTCAGGGCAGGGGGAAAAAAAAAGAGAAAAAAGAAAAAAGAAATCTGGAATGTGTTTCTACTTACTGTCCATTCCAGTAAAATGAAACGGTCTCTCCTCCAAACATGTGTTACTGCTTAGGCCAGAAACTGTATATATTGGTCTAAATCCAGAGTGGTCTGTGTGACATACTCCTCCACATGACAAAATTACTACAACCTGCACTCTCCGTAGAAATGCCTGTTGCAACAGTATAGGATGATAATTTGTTGTACAACAAAAGTACATAATAATTTCATGTCGGTGTGGGCCAGGCCTCGGGACTTTCAAAGGGAGCTCGCAGATGCAGGCGGACCAGTGTCGAATGCACCTCGCCCTGGAGCCCCCCACCCCTGCCCCCCACACATGCTCAGATGGTGTGTGATCGGGACGGGAGAAAGTGGGGCTTTATTTATAACATACCATATTCCACTTGAAAGTGACAAGAACACACACAATCAAAACCCTAAAAATAAAGCCAGATGGAGATCTGGTGTTCTCACGCATGAGCCATCAGCGGCCAGAGCTGGATCCTGCACCGGAGGGTGAAGGGGGGCGAAGGAGCCAAAAGCCAGGAATGCTCGTCTATCAGCACGCAGCTGCTGCGGACCGTCCGGGGCGAAGCCGCGCGGATTCCTCGGGACCCCCCAAACCACAGCCTCCTCTTCAGCCCTGGTCTGGGCTAAGGTTTCATTACGCACCCGGGCCCCGTTCCAGCCTTCTCATCTGCCCCTCTAAGCGGCTCCGACAGATCACTCCGCAGTACGCGGATTCTCGTCGGGATAATGTCTTGGAGAGGAACGACCCGAAATCCGATCCAGTCACAGCGCGTCCACAGCAAAGCGTTTCTTTAGGACGCTTTTTCACAAAGCGAGGTTGCAAAGCAGGGAGAAATAGGGGACTAGAAAAACTGAATGCAGAACATAAAACAGCTCAATGGCTAATACATTGGAGGGTGACACCATTTTTCCTGATGTGGAAACTTTGGTTGTAGGAAAACGTGAAGACATTCTTTTCTCTTCCCTCCCTCCCGTCAGCCTTCCTCTGCCTTCCTTCTTCCTTTTCCTTCTCTTCTCCTTGTCTCTCCTCCCTTTCTCTCTCCTTCCATTGTTTAAGTGAAGGAAAGAAGGAATTTTTGGAGGCACTTCCTCGAGTCTCCTTGCTTGGGTGTCCCCACAGGGAATGAGGACACCTCAGTACCACAGACCCGCCAGCTTATATCTAAATTCCAGACCTACTCTTCCCCTCGAGAATGAGCTGGGCTCTTCTTAGACACACTTCGAATGTTCCTACGGTGAAGGGATCCTACGAAAGCCTTGTGTATGTCAACTACAGCAAGAGTCAACCTAATTTGTCCCTGTTATCAAGGGCCGTGACTTGAGCTACTGTGGCTGAAGGGGACCTAGCCTGCTCTACAGCAGCCTGGGCGCCCAGACCTGTCTTCTGGGCCGGGTGACCATCGAAAATCTATCTTCTTAGAGTTTTTTGATTCAATAAAGCCTGAAACATATTTTGCCTGGCATTTTTCCTTGGGATTTTTAAACTCATGTGCACTTCATGGCAAATGAGATCCATATGTCCCTGATTCATTGATACTTAAGCCATTAGGACGCTGTGTTGTAAGAACACTTTGATGTCCAAGGGCCGTTGAGCTGTTTGGAGGGCCTTTTCCCTTAACAAACAGGAAGTTTTCCCTTCTTGGAAAGTACACAAAGTGAGGGCCTGGCCCCCCCAGAACTGGGGACAGTGAGCAGGAAGTGGTTCCAGCCCGAAGGGATGTGTTTGTCCTGCTCGGTGCTGGACAGCCCCGAGCCCCTGCCCCTGGGCGTCGGGTGGGAAGGGGTCTTGTGTAAGGAGCCTCGGAGCCGAGGTCGGGCCTGGGCCCTGGCGCCGGGGCCATTAATGGGCTGCCCACACCCCGGGGACTCACCCGTCTCCCAGAGCGGACTCCACTGGCCTTGGCATGTTTATTGCTTTTACGGGACAGCAAAATACCACGTGACAAAACAAACAGCTAAACGCCATGGCTGGGCAGAAGGGTGGGGGTGTCCTTTGCCCTCCTTTCTGCAGGACTGCTGCGGAGATGGTGACCTGGGCTGGGGGATGGGAGACAGTCAGGACATGAAGTGAGGGGACCAGTTCCAGGTGTGGCGGGGACTCACCCGGGGCATCGAAGGGGCTTCACATTTGAGTGTGGTGCTCAGACAGATCCCACTGCCGCCAGGGAAGCCATTCCCCTCGCCTCCCAGTCCATGGAAAAATTGTCTTCCACGAAACAGGTCCCTGGTGCCAAAAAGGTTGGGGACTGCTCTTTCTGAGCATGATGCAGTAGGAAAGGTGCTACACGGAGGTGTGCAGAAAGTACCGGAGCAGCCCTGTGGCTGCAAAGATTGGTCCAGTGGGAGGGCTCAGTCAGGCTTCCCTGATGAAGACCAGCATCTGAGTAGGACTTTGACAGCTGAATGGGTGGTCTACAGGCCCAAGGCACATGGAGAGGGCAAAGCAAGGGTGTTTTGGAAGAAAAGTCCACTGGGCATAGGCTTGATATGGCCAAGCCTCCTTTGGTAAGAGGAAAGACCCAGGGATGCTGGAGACCCCAGCCGCTCTGCCCACACCCGCTGTGGGCTCTCCTGCCCTCTCTACCACAGCCGCCCAGGCCACCTTTCAATGCAATACCTGCTACGAACTCTTCAATGGCCTCCCAGAGTTTAGATAAGAACCCAAATCCTCAGAACAGCCTGTGACATCCTGTCTGGCCTGTGCCCCGCTGACTGGTCAGAGTGGCCAACTTTGAAACTGACCTGGTGAAGGCAGAAGCACCTCCACTCCCCTTGGCTTCTGAAGCCAAAGAGAAGAGGCTTCCTCGCTGACTTCTTTCACCCACCTGCTCCTGTCAAGCCA
This sequence comes from Tonatia bakeri, assembly GCA_004024845.1. Classification (NCBI taxonomy): domain Eukaryota; kingdom Metazoa; phylum Chordata; class Mammalia; order Chiroptera; family Phyllostomidae; genus Tonatia; species Tonatia bakeri. The sequence continues at coordinate 156,084 of PVIA01002620.1, read as the reverse complement.
GCAAGAAATAGTCGTTAGTGTTTAAGACTGTGCATGTTCGGTGTTTGGCCTATTTGTCACAGCAGCTGGTGCCACACTAATACGCTTTGGGCATGTTATTAAACCTTTCTGCCCCTTGTTTTTCTCACCTGGACAAAGGACAGACATGCGTTCTCTTGAAGATGCATATGGACTGATAGTGTCTCTTTCACAATGAAGCTGATATTAAACAATACCAAGGTTCCAGGGGGCCTTGTAACAATCCAGGTGTAGGCAACTGAGGGGTGAGGTCACAGCTCCATGGTTCCAGGAACCAAGATTCCTTCTCCTGTTGCCCTGCTGTTTCTAAGGTATTGCTCCATCCCCGTGGACCCAGATGGCTCGCCATGATGCCAGCGGTATGAAGAGGTTAAAAGGACACAGCCCTTCCTTTTAAGGGCAAGATATTGGCATTGCACGTCTCTTCTGCTCACACCCCACTGAGTGGAATATGGTCCTCCTTAGCTGCCAGGTGGGAGGAGAGAGACATGTTGCCTCATTCTGGGTGGTGTGCTCAGTTTAATCAGGTGTCTGAGCCTAAAAGAGAGAGAGAGACGGATACCAGAAGACCCCTAGCAGTCTCCGCACAAATTAAAGCATTTAGCACAAGGCCTGACCAGTCTCAAGGGCTCGATAGACAGCCATGGTAACATTGAACTAGACTAAACGCTGCCTAAACTCCACAGCTTTCTAGGTGTCCTCGTGCTCCCCAGCCCAGGGACCCAGACGTGGCGCCTCTACCAACGTGCGTGAAGATAGGACCGTTACCAGTGCTCGTAGGCTTTCGTTAAACACAGCATGAGGCACCAGGTTGGGCAGAGGCCTGCCCCGCCCTCCTGGTGCAGGTGCTTGACAGTGGCAGCCTGTGGCCTGAGTCACCTTCCAGCTGCGTCCCTGTGGCCTGGGTGACAGGGACTCAGCCTCGACACTTGCTTCTCTGAGCCCAGATGTCAGCCACATGAAGCCTAATGATCTGCAGCTGGTCCTTGAGCACTCTCGGACTCCCAGAGGCCCACGGTGGGGAATGATAATAATTATAATAAAAAGTGCTACCACTGAGTGCTTGCCCGTGGCCTGGGTGCCAAATGGGGTCCTCACGGAATCGCTTGTTTGCACACAGAAACTATGACATGGGGAGGCATGTCCCCACTTTACGACAGAGACACTTGAAGCTCAGACAACCAGGCTGGTTTCAGTCCACACAGCAAGTGGCTGAGGCAGGATTTGAACCCACAGCTTTCTTACCACCCATCCCCATTCTCTGAAACACTGGTGGCGGGGACTCACAGCAGCCCCTGGGAGCCTTCATTATCTGCCTCCCCAGGATCCACTCCTGTTCTCCCAGCTCCCTGTGTGTATGTGGGCAGGGAGCACCCTCTCCCCACCCACCTATGGGTGTCTGGGCAGTCTCCCCACCAGCCCCAGCCATGGAGGCCATGGCTCTGACCTAAGCTCACGGCCATACTGGTTCAGGGGTGGGCTTGTGATCCACCAAGGGGCACCGGCTGGGAAAGTGCCACTGAATCAGAGAGCACGTGAGGCCTGGCACGGAGGCAGCCCTGAAGAGGGAGGCGTGGCCGCCTTGGGGAGGCCGCAGTCCACCAGGCACTGTGCTGGGTACCAGGCATCGGTAGGATAGATCCTTGTGATGGGCATTTCCTCCTTTACAGGAAAGAAAACTGCCACCCTGAGGGGTCATGTGACTTGTCCCGGTCCCCAGGGCTAGTTAGCAACCAAAGCCAGTCTGATGGGGATCAGTGTTCCCTCCCCTAGGCCACACAGAAAAGCCATCCACCTTGGCAGGAGCCTCCATGATCACGTTAACAACCGAGAGCTGCAGGGCTCAGGAGAATGAAAATGCCTGAATGCCATGATTCTCATTGCTACCTGCCTAGTTTTCTAGGCTCCCATGCCGGAGAACATGCAGCATAGCTACAAACTTGTTTATAACGTGCTTCTTCCACTAAGGAATTTGGGTGCAAAACACAAACCTCAGGGGGTTTCCCTTCTACCTGGCTCTGTCAAGCTTTGCCCCTTGCCCTTCACACGGAGGCAGCCCTGGCCCAGCTCCTTGTGTCCATGCGTGTGACGCAGGTAGGGATGAGCGGGGCAGACCCTGCCTTTCACCAAGATTCCCTCGGAAGGGGGTTCCTCCATCACAGGAAAGAGGCTCATGGGCTGGACACTAGAACTTAGGAGGAAAAACATCCTCTATGCAAAATCCTTCAAAATGGTGTCCCGTGAGTCTGAGAAGATGTTTTCAAAGGCAGCCTGTGCGGCTCGATAGGGAGCTTAGCTCACCAGGTGCTTGGCAAACCTTGGGACGTTTCAAGAGTTGTGTTGACTCTCTCCTGGAACGGAGCAGAGACAGGGGTAATGAATCAGCTGGACCCGTTAAGCCCCACTGCGGCCACTGAACGGACTCCAAGCACGTGCTCGAATGCACCCTGGAAATGTGGGGGCTGTGCACCTCTTGGGGGTAACCCAGAAACTAAGCAGAGCAACAAACCAGGTTGATGAGATGACTTCAAAAGTGAGAGCCTCTCAGTGCCTGAGAAATCAGCTGGAGCACATTACAGTCACGCAGAACCGAAGGCAGACAACTCATTAAAAGGATCGCCCTCGGTAATGAAAGCCATACTGGCCGAGAGACCAGCAGGCCTCGGGGAAGCCCGCCGGCCCTGGGCCCAGAGTGCAAGTGCAGACACTCTGCTCCCGCCCCGACCACGAGAAACCGTCTGCTCCCTTCTGGCATCTCGTTCTCCAAACTCGCCCACACTCCTTCTCCCCCGCCTGCCCAGGGGACAGCAGCGTGCGAGGGCTTCAGTGTTCACATCCACTTCTTCCCGTGGAAAAGGGCTGACTGATGACACACACCAAGTGGGGCTGTATTGTAAGGGTGAAAACATCTGTGGGGGGGCCCAGGTGTTCCAGGTCCCTCTGAGACTCTGATGAAAACTATTGATCCCCTTTCTAGGAAAAGATGTGTGCACATGCCACAATTTTGTACATAATTTAATGAACACCCCTAAGTTCCTCCATGGAAATCTGGAGGCTAGAGCATGAATAAATAGCCTGTGAACCATGCTGAAACATCCAACACTATGCAGAGGGAAGTTAGGACGCTGTAACTACTGGGAAAATGTATCGATCACAAGGTAGCATAGAATAACTGGAGAATGAGCTGTGACTTGAGTTCTGAGCTTCCTGGCAGCCAAAGCAAAAAGAGATAACAAGACTAGTTATCCATGTATTTTCAGAAGAGAAAGAGGGCATGCCCTCTCCTCAGTTTCCTCTAACACTAAATTCTAAAGAAAATGCACTCAGGAAGACATCGCTGAGTAATACATAAGACGTCTTCATTGATATTTTTGTAATAAATACATTAGTGAATTTCATATGAATATCTATGTATGACATTAAAGCTTAACTCATAAAACAAAATTCTAGACAGGTGTTCTGATGAGTACTACAGAAATCTGATAGAAATGGCCCTTCGTATGCTATTAGAAGGTCACAGTGCATCATCGCTTTTGGTATTTAGGCACAGTATTGCGGTTCTCACCAGATTAAATGCTCAGAATAATTTTCTCATTCTGTATCAGGTAGGACCTTTTCAGGGGTCAGTGATAGAAAACCCAGCTCCAGAGCATCTTGTACAAAAGCGAGAATTTTTGATTCATGTCCCTGAAAAGTCCCGGCTTCAGGCAGCGCTAGACCCAAGGGCTCAAACAAGGTCAAGGACAGCTGGTTTCTGGACAGCTCTCAGCATCCCGCTGGCTTCCTGCCAGCTTGGACCTGCTGCCGGACCTGCTTGTGCCCGAGGGAGAGAAACAGCTCCCCCTGCAGAGCGCCGTGCCAGCGGCCTCAGGAAAAGAAGGATCTGCTTTTTTTTTCATTGTCTCAGCTTTTGTCACAAGAGCATCCCTGACCATGGCAACAGGGATGTGACACCTTCCTGGCTTAAAGCTCTGTCCCTTAACCTGATCACACACACACCTTGAGAGCTCAGAAGAAGAGGAAATGGACGATGAGGAGAAACCGGCAGTGGTTATAGCACGTCCTTCCTAAGCTCATGGACCTGCTTGGAAGACAGATTACTGCGAGATCACTGATTCCTTCCAGAACTTCACGCTGGTACTTTTGATGACCATTCAGACTGATGACCATTAAATTATTGATAATTAGAGAACTCTCTCATCCATTTTCTAGATGGGAAATTGGAAGTCTAGAGAGGGTGTCTTCACTATCACCCTTACCGGGCAGTGATTACAATCTCCCCTATACCTTTTACTTTACTCGTTCTAAGACACACTTTTTTTTTACATGCTAGCATCTCTACAATGGTGCTGTGTGGTAACGAAGCTTCCCCAGCACGTGGCCCTCGGAAGTTCGACGTGCCCAGGAAGCTGCTCCGGCCAGCAGTGCGGTTTCTGCGGGGCAGCTGGGAAGAGCCCGTGCGGTTTTCCAGGGGCCTCTGTCCCTGCCAAGTGACCACAGCAGCACACGGCGAGATGGGGCCTCCACTGGTCTGAGTTCCTATTATGGGCTGAATTGTGTCCCCTCAAAAGTCATATGTTGAATTCCTGACCCCTGTTTGGGAGCAGGGTCTTTGAAGAGGTCAAGTTAAAATGAGGTCATTAAAGTGCGCCCTCACCCAACACGGCTCAGGCCCTTATAAGAAGGAGAGGAGGTCACAGCCATGCACAGAGAGAGGCTCTGTGCAGGCACGGGGGAAAGACAGCTGTCTGCAAGCCAAGAAGAGAGGACTGAGGGGGAACCCCCCAGGTGACCCTTGATCTTGGACTTCCAGGCTCCACAACTACAAGATGACACATTCTGTTGTTTAAGCCCCTGGCCTGTGGGACTTCTTATGAGAACGAAGTGATACAGTCCCCAAATGACCGCAGTGAGCAGAGCCCGCCCACACCCTGCGTGTGACAGGTGACGTGGTCACGCCCGCCACTGGAACTCTGGTTGTCTGTTACTGTAGCATAACCTACTCCATCCTCACTGGAAAGCAACGTGCCCAGGCTCATGAGCCATTTTCGTCTTTCTCAGAGGTGATACAATAATCATCTTGTAATCAGGATCATTTCACAATATATCAGTTGTGTTAAGTGCTACATGCATGCAGTGCTTAATAGTGGGTAGAATATGTGTATAGCCATTTATACTGTGCATTTCCATAACAGCACAATCGTAGGAGAAGGAATAACAGTAATGGTAACAATAATAACGGCTGACATATTCAGGCACTTACTCTGTGACAGCTACAGCGCTGAACACTTTCCATACTTTGTATTTTTAATCCTCTCAAAAAAAAAAAAAAACCTGAGGCATTTTTATCATCCCATTTGAAAACGAGGGAATTTAAAGAGGTGCAGTGACCCCCCGTTCCCCCTCAGCAAACTGTAGAGCTCAAACCAAGGGCTCTCACCCCAGGGACCCTGCCGCACTCCACGAGGCTGTCTGTTAATGAAAACTTTCTTTTCACTTTGTGAACATCACGTATCTTCTATTTTAGAATAGGCACCGTCCCTCACAGTAATGACGCTTCTATTTTCTAGTTCACTAATTTAAGCTTCCCTTTGAAATCTAGGACGCTTCTCCTGTTCATCCAACTTCAATACAACTTCAAATATCTACATAGACACAGCTAACTGCTGCCTAGAAATATGGTGGGATTCGTTACGCACAATATCCGCGGTGCAAGACGTGCCACGTTTTGTTCTGGTTGGAAAAAGAAGCGTTCCCGATGAGCGGAGGGATGATTTATGTGGTTGTTGTTATTCATGGCCAGGGAAAGCTTAGAACGCTCGGAGCAAGCAGAAACAGGGCTGCAGCTGCAGCAGGCGCGCCCCCCAACCCAGAGCCGGCCCAGACTCCGTCATCACACCCGAGTGCCAGCCTCGCGCTGAAGCCATTAGCACTTTCCAGGAGCGCGCCACTAATGAACGCGTGGAGATGTCCCTGTGAAAACTGTGGCCGCTGGTGGAGCGCCCATGCTCACCTTTGACCCCGAAGGCAACCACGGTCTCTGGGGCCCCTCACGTCCACGAGCACCCTCGCTCACACGACTGGGGAGCTGTGTGGAGCAGGGAAGGATGAGGTGTTAAGAGAGTCCTAATGAGCCATGTTACAGATGTGTAAAACAGCTGGGGGGATGATGTCACCACGCTCACCCTGCCGCCTCTGCTACTTGCTGCCGTTATTGGAAACAGACACTGGAGAGGGCACCTAGAATACGCGCCCGTCCCTCTGCGACCACTCTCTGGTCCTAATTAGGTAGCCTGGGCCCCAGCTGCTGCACATAAACCTTACCAGGTGACTGCATGCCGCGGGGGTTTCCAGCCCGGAGGAGCCTACTCCAGCGAGAGCCCGAGAGGCATCTTCAGCGAGAGACACACTGTGCTCCTAACAGTGTGAGCCTGGCCCCTGGGCGGACGAGGAGGAAAATGAGATTCTCAGGGAAAGGCTCTGAAAAGTACTGCAATTAATCAGAAATTCTGATGTTGAATTAAGAGTGTGCTTCTCCGAGCGCCTGGTGCCTGATGATGTCAGACTCTGTCACGGCTGTGAGTGTAAAGCTTGTTTTCCAAAACAAACACGAGGAATTATCCTGTCCTGCTGCTAACGCCAAGCATACATTTTTCCTCCTAGTTAAGCTAGAAAAGGAACCATTTAAGTACCTACTGTGTGCCAGGTGGTGACATAGAGGGGCTCACGCAATCCTTCACCAGCCCTAAGACGGATGATTGTTGATGAGGTTGGGCTCAGAGAGGTACAGTGGCTTTGAACTGTAATCTCACAATAATATATTTTATGTGAAGTTGTGCAGTATTAATTCCAAGTAGTCTCTGATAAAGTAACGGTGCCTGTTGCAATCTCCAGAGCCATCCCTACAAAATGCAAAGAGACGTGGCTAAAACTCCAGTAGAGAAACTAGAAAGTATTTGACCAACCCAAGTAATAGAGAAGAGGAAAAGAAGGACAATAATAGTTGCAAAGAATATAAAACATTAAAACAAATTAGCAGACCAAAATCCAACCCTATCAATAGTGACATTAAGTGTTAGCCTAAAACTTTCCCAAAAACCTTCCCAAAAGGAAGAGTTGAAGCACAGTTTCACCAACAAATGTTAACAGTTATTTAAGCAAAAAGTAATATCGATCTTATATAAAATGCATGCTTTAAAAAGTCAGCATAACCCTGACACCAAAATCTGATGAAGATACTACAAGGAAAGAATATCACAGACCATATGTCTCATGGATGTAGACATAATAAGTCTTACTAAAACACTAGCAAGTTGAATCCGGCAATACAGAAAGAGACTGTTACACAACAACTACCTGAAGTGTATCTCAGGAAGGCAAGGTTGGTTTAACATTCCAAAATCAAGGAAGGTAATTAATCATTCCATTCAAATCGTCAAAATTATATAACTGATGAAGAAAGAGCATTTGCACAAGTTAACACCCATGGATTGTAAAAATGCTTAGCAAACTAAGAATAGCAAAGAATTTCCTCACTCTTACAAAGGCCATCTATGAAAATGTGTAGGTAACATTAAATTTAATGGTGAAACACTAAGTCCTTTGTCCAGAAGATCGGGGACAAGACGAGGATGTCTCCATCTGGGCATTTACATCCAACATATTCCTGGCATTCTTTATTGGGACAATAGAGAAGAAAAAGTACTAAAAGACCCAGAGATGGTAAGAAGCAAATAAAATCACCCCTATTCAGAGACAGCATTGCTATTTACATCAGAGTTACAGAACCACTCCGAGCTATTTTACATGCGATTCTGTTCCTTATAAATGTCCTTTATCACAATGTAGTAAACAGATCTCCATGTTCCCAACCCCATTTTTAAAACAGTGTAATTTTACGCTCACACACACACACTCACACACTCACACACACATATACATAAGGCCCAAACCTTACCCAGAGCTTGGCCATATGACCACAAATACTGGGACATGGTTCCAGGGTTTACACCCACCTCCATGGCTCAGTCGCTGGGGCTTGGGATGAACACCACTGGATACTCCTTAAAACTGAGCCACATGAACAGTGGGGACATCGGTCCCTCCACGGCCACCTGTGGGTATGTGCCGCAAAGGTGGCCACGAACCTTAGCCAGGTCTGGATTTCTGCCCTCTTCCATGAGCAGAGAACACTGGATGTGGTTTCTTTTCCCTGCAGGCTCGACTACAGATTCACCTGGATGTCTTTTCACACCGTTAGGAAGGTATAGTCTTGGGAAGCTGCTGGGGGGCAAAAGTATGTGTGTGTGGGGGCAATGTCAACAGGGTTAGGTTTCTCCGAGGCCTGACAATCCCAAAATTCTCAGATCTAAGGAATCCCAAAATTTCTCCCAGGAAGCTGCATGACATTAAAAGCATTCTTCATACTCGACTCAAACCTCTTTCAGATGACCCCCAAACTGATAACAGAAAAGGCATGAATAGAAAGAAATCCACGGTCCCTGTGGGTTCTTCCTCCCTCACATCCTACAGTGAACCTGACCTTCAGGAGTTCTCATCCCAGACTTTCCTGAAGGTTGAGGGATGCAGGAAGGTATGGCAGCCTCCTCTGCTGGCTCCACAGAAGGGTTAAAAACATTTTCCCCTTTCCCTGCAGGTGCCCCTCTGGGGCAAGTGAACTCAGCTTTTCCATGTTTAGACCAATCGCCTCAAATTCCTTCCTGGCAGGTGTTCATGGATGTGAGCAAATTAGATTTTGAAAGTATTTTTGCCATGAGTCTCAAGCCTGCAATGTAGGTTGCGTGCTGGAAGCTGGCGCCGGCCAGCACCGCCTCTCTGAGGCCTGAAAGCCAGGGCAGATGAAGAGGAGATTTAATAAAGCAACGAATTCAGAATCGGAAAGACCTAGGTTCGAATCCAGCATGGCCACTCACCAGCCTTGCAGTTTGGGGATGTCACCACGGCTCCCCCCAGCCACCCGATCTGCGTGCACAGAGCAGGTACACTCATGTTTTTCACACGTGGGAGTTTGGGAACGTGATGAGATGTCACATGTAAAGTGCCAGGCTCACACTGAGTGTTTAATAAACAGTTGTGTATTAGTCAGGGTTCTTGATTGCAAGCTGTGTGGAATTTACTGGAAGGCTATCAGGGGCTCATAGAATTGGCCCACGGGAGTGACAAAGTCTAGAAAATGGCCGGAAACCTAGAGACTGCTGGAGTGGAGCAGCCGGGCCTGAGGAGGGCCATGGGAAAGGCCGCACGCCACCACTGCCTGCTGCCCTGAGTCACCCCACCCAAGGTCCCGGTCCTGTAGGGAACCTGGGGTCGCCCTCTCCTGGATGGAACACCCACCCCCTGGTTGCAGCTGGAGCAGAGGGAGGGAGAACTGGCTGTTCGTGCTTCCATGGAGGAGGTGGGTAACTGCCCCTCGCCCTGGCCAAGACTACCCACAATGACAGAAGAGTGGGTGTCCATGGGGAAACTGAGGTGCTGTTAGAAGGCAGGCTGACTGCTGGAGAGTCCCCAACCCACAAGCGCTCGCTGCAGACATTACTGTGTAAATGCGGGAGAGAAGGCGGTGCTTCTCAGTGAGACAGGAGCAGAGTTATGTGGCATGGAGGAAGAAGGCAATGTGGGTTTCTAGCAAGCTCCATCCCCTGAGAGCAGGGAGAACAAGAGGGGCAGTGCCTACTCCTGCACGGACTGGCCCCCATTGCCTGTCTGAGTAGCTGCCCTGAGCTGGGGGTGCAGCAACCTGATGCCCCTGCAGGCCAAGGGCAGGCACGAGGCCAAAGCTGAGGAGCAGCAGGGTGTGGGTTTGCTACCCACGTGGTTGGGTCAGGGGCAGGCGTGGGCTGGGAAGTGAGCAAACAGCTTTGCAGGGGCGGCACGGACACCTGCTAAGGGAGCTGAGCCTGGGCTCTCCCCGGGCTTCCAGAAATAACATGCAGTTTCTAACCTAAGGGTGCCTCTGCACTGAAAATACTGCCCGAATAACACCCAGCTCTGTCCTCGGAGCATTTCCAGCAACGTTGAGCAACTTACCTACTCCGCAGCCCAGAGCTCTCCACCCACCCACTCAGGACGGCTGAAATGTCAGAGGAACCCCCGCCCAGCCTCACATAACCCGAGTGTTTCCAAGGGCCGCCACCCTCCGGAAAGAGAATCTGGTTCAGTGAAAACATTCAAGACAGAGCAGACATACACATCCCTCTTTCTCTCTTTTTCTGGAAGACGATTTTCCACAGTTAGCCACAAGATCCATTTCCTAAATGAGAAAATAATGGCTTGCATGTAGCAACTTGGAGCCCACTGTGGAGTGGCATTCACCACTGATTAACTGCGCAGCCAGCATTAAGCGCCTATTCTGTGAGGAGCACTCTGGACCCTGCCTTCGAGGACGACAAAGGGTGAAGCAAATGCAGGGTTTGCCCCGCCCCTTATTTTCTCTCGGTTTCCAGGTTTCTTTCCCCCACTGTTTTCTTCCAAGGAGATAACAGTCCCGGCTTTGCCACATCCCTGCTTCAACCCCTGCAGTGGCTTTCCATCACCTTCAGGAGCCTCTTGGCACAACTCACAATGTCTCTCAGGACCCTGGCTCCTGCCCATCACTCCAGCCTTTCCGCCTTCCTTGCCCACCTGCTTCTGTATCGAGCGATTCCCCCCTTCACTTCCCATTCGTTCGTTCCCTCAACACTTACCGGGCGCCACCGCAAATTGGGTGCTGTCAGCTAGGGGCACCGCAGGGGGCGCCCAGGACAAGTGAGATCCCTTCTCCTGAAGAGCGTGTATCCTAACAGTGATGTAAATGATAATGGGAGGAAGGAAGACATTGGAGCCTTTCCTTTTCCTATGAAAAGTGCCGCCAGGAAAACACAAGAGGGTGATGCCACGGAGAGTGACAGGGGAGGGACCGAGTGTCTTTCGATCAGGTGGTCATCAAAGGCAGCTACATATGTGTTGAGAGCCGGCCCTTCTAAACAACTTGCAATCCCGTCATTGTCCAATGCCCGGTCTATCTGTGGTGCGTGCGTACACACTGCTGCCCCCTCCAGAATGCCTACCCCCGCCACGATTCCTCGTCGGCCTTTCAGGCTGGCTCAGTGTCACCTCCGCAGGAAGCTGTTCTCAGTCTGCGGAGTACTCACCGGAAGCCCCACTCCATGGCAGTACACCTACCCCATCCCCAGAATGCCCAGCGTCAGGAGAGCAGGCCCCGGGAGTTGGCCCTACCCACGGAAGATCCAGGGAAAGGAGGGAAAACAAGAGAGGGGCTGAGGGGACCAGTCGGGGTGTGAGCTTGGTGAACATCAACAATTTTTCCAACATTTTTTGTTTGATTAAATCCCAAAGGACATTTTTTTCCCTCCAATTCCTTTTTCCTTTAACTTTCAAGCCATATGGTTCTGATTCATTTATACTTAACTAATTACAACATTGGTTTTGTAAGAACTATTTGATGTCCGTGAGTCTTCTGAGCCCTTTCATACAATTTTCTAACCCTTTTTACTGGGAAACCCAAAGTGGTCTTTCGCCAGCCGGAAACGGTGTCCAGCGCCAGAAGGTCAAGGTTTGGTCTTAGTTTGGTCACAGGGACCAGGCCTTGGGATGACGAGGCCTCGGAATTTGGCAAAATGTGTTTTTTGACTCCCAGTGAAATTTCTTAAAAGGTTCTCTGAAAAAATAATGAGAAGAGAACACGCAAATAAGACAAGCGGCTCTTAAAAAGCGAGGCCCTTCCCTTCAGAGAAGCCCTCCCACGGTCCAGGCTCCCTCTGGCCCGCCCCCGGGGATGGCGGCCAGGCATTGGATTGCTCAATAAGTCCAGAGGCACTTTCAGACCCTGCCCTGCCTCTCGGGACCTTAGAAAGTGACATTGGTATAAACAGGTAGGATTTTACAGGGATGCCAGAGTTCCAGCGAAGGTGACCGCAAGGCAGTTCTATTTTGGTTAGAGGACAAAGGGACCCAAACCAGCTGAAGGTCCACTGTGTGCCAGGCCCACTGTGTGCCATGCCCTCTGCAAAGCCCAAGGCGTATAAAGATGGAAAAAAACAAAACATCTCAGTCCTTGTTCTCAAGGAGGGCAGAATCTGGTGTTGCCATAGCAACTACCGCTGATTGGCCACCAACTGACACTGTGTTTCCAGACCGTTATGCCAGCTAGTACCTGTGATGACTTCCGAGATCTTCGCCTTTTCTGCTAGCGCACAAGGAAAGGGAGTCTCCGAGAGTCTCAGGGACAAGGTCGGTGAGCAGTGGCATTGGGATTGAAGCCCACGTCTATCTAACCCCAAGACCACAGTCCATGGAATGTGGGAAGGAGCTTGTGGGGAGGCTGGTGGATTCTGAGGAAGGGTACACCAGGAAGGAGCCACAGACCCTCGTTGCCAAGGTCAAAGAATGAGACCAGGGTGGGGCAGAAGGCCTGGGAGACAGAGACGTGAGCTTATATTGTTGAACCCCTACTGTGTGCTGGGCACCACAATCCCCAGGAGGTCAGCCCTATTCATGCCTGTATTTTGGAGATGGGGAAGCCGTAGCTCAGATTGGTGAGGTCACTTACCCAAGGCCACCAGGCCAGTGAAGAGGAATGTGCAGTTTAGGCCTGTTCCCTCTGACCCGAGGGTCTCTCTCCCCACACACCCTCACCTGTGAGATAACCTCTCCCCCCCCCCCCCCGGTTAGGTATACAATCGCCATCTCCCGCAGTCGGCTAAAATCTGTGCGATGTGGGTCTGTTCAGATAAAATTCAGAGAAGGCTTATGGAAGACAATTTAAATAAATGCTAAAAGGGGAAAGGAGCTTGGCCCGGAGAGAGGGATGAAATAATGGAAACCGGATTTGGAATGATTAACAATGGAAAAGATGTCTGAAATGCAACCACCCCAAATGGTAAATGCGCAATGTTCCCAGCAAAAGAATGAGGAGGGAGCAGACAGCGGCCAAACTTGGGCCGCGGCCAAGCAAGTAGAAAAGTGAAGCCGGGAGACCGAGGTTGGTCAAGAGAGAAAGGAGCTGGCAGGTGGGCGGCAACGTGCAGTTTCTTTTCAAAAGAAAGAGAAGAAAGGAAGCCCTCTGCAGAGAGAGGTCTGCCAAGGCCCAGCCGGTTTTAAATCGGTTTATCTCGTTTAGCTCGTTTCCTCATTTCATCCTCGCAGGGGCCTTCAAACACTGGCTCCATTCTCATCTGCATGTCCCAGAGGGAAGAAGAAAAGCTTGGAGGCAGAGCATGACTTTCCAAGGTCAAAGGCTTTGAAAGCATAAATCGGACCGTGTGGTTGTCTTACATAAAAGCCTGTTGGTTTCTCATCGTTCCTCCAATGAACCGTAAACATCATACCAGGACCTGTAAGAATCTGGCCCCTAGCCCGGGCTGGGTAGCTAAGTTGGGTAGGGCGCTGTCTCATACGCCAAGGTTGCAGGGTCAACCCCCAGTCAGGGCACTTGCCAGCATCAGCCAATAAATGCATAAGTGGAAGAACAAATTGATGTTTCTCTTTCCTTTCCTTCCTCTCTGTCTTAAAATCAATAAATTAAAAAAAATATATTTAAAAAGAACCTAGTCCCTGATGACATGTCAGATGCACCCTAAAATGCTGCCTCTTTCACCCCGAAGTTCTAGTCTCAAGTTCAGTTTCGGTTCCTTGAATACACTGTCTTATGTCCACGCTGGGGCCTTCAGACGTGCTGTCTCTCTGCCCACAAGAATGCCTTCCTCCAGCTCTAGAGCCATCTGGACCCTTTGACTGTTCCGGCTTTAGCTCAAATGACTCCTCCCCGGAGGAGCCTTCCCTGACTGCACAGTCCACAGTGGGCCTCCCCACTGCTCTCGGATGACATGCCATCTTTTAGCGCAGACTGATACTGGAGGTTTTTTTGTCTATTGTCCATCTGCCCACCTAGACCCTAAGCTCCATGAGAGCTGGCTTATTAGTCTGAACCCTGACATGAAACATCCCTCACTAAGACTCTAGGCTCACTCAGGGTGTGTTCAAATAGAGCCTTTGTCGGGGAGCCATCGGCCCCAGCGCTGCTCACGCACAGCCCCTTCCGGAAGTGGGAAGCACAAGGAGGTCACATGATACCACTGCTGACTGGAAACCGGATGAGCAGCAGCCCCCACATGACCCCAGGCAGGGCTGCCTGGGCCCAGGGTGACATCGGACCTAAGCATCCAGAGCGACCAGCACCCCAAGGGGCTCCATGAAAGGATGAGCTGGCCCACGCTACTCCTCCCTCGAGGCTTCCTGGTGAGAATGGAGCTGAAAGGAGGTCGTGTGCTGAAGGCAGGGCCATGCGGGCCACCAGCTTGTGGACGTCGGAAGCAGCAAAACTCACACGAAGTGAACGAAACCACATCAGAGCCACAACCACAAGGGGAGAGAACGAGAGCCCCGTGCCCCCAGGGCTGCCTGGTTTCTGCCTGGACTGCAATTCCCGTCTCCTGAGGGGAGTCTTCCAGGAGTGCCCCCTTTCCAAGAGGCAGTGAAGCAATCGTTGCTTCAAAAATTCTCGCATCAAAAAGCCTCCAAATTGAGACAATCTCCAAGCCACAGTTAGATGTCAAAAATCTGTTCGAGCTTGTCATGAGAGCACAGGAGGCATCCATCCCCCACATGCCTGAAACATCACGGAGTACTTTCAGGAAAGGTGTGCTGGGAATTGTGTGAGAGTCATTACCTCCCTGGTCCTGCCAGGGCAGCAGGTATATCAGTCATAGTGTTTCCTAATATAAGAGACAGCAACCCGCTGCATACTGGCTTCAGGAACTCGTGGATCCAGGTGCTCAAATGTGCCTCTGTCCCCTCTCAAGCCTGCTTCCCCTTCTCTGTCAGACAGGCCCTCACTCTCAGGGAACCCTACAGCCTGATTGGCTTCCCTAACAGCAGAAGAGAAGTCTGTCTTTCCTAAGAGTTCCACAGAAGTCCCAGAATGAGGATCACTAGGCAACTTGGGCACTTGACCTTGAACTTTGATCTGATAGAAGGAATGCTGTTATTGACACCTGATTATGTGACCGTCCCTGCCGTGTGCGTAGGGGGATGAAGGGAGAGGAGAAAGAGTCAGTCTCCCCAAACTCATGAACTAAGAATGGGGTTCAGGTAGTTCCCCCAAAGAAAAACTGGGGAGTCACCCAAAGAAGAGGGCATGGAGCTCTGGAGGCAAAAGCTCCAGGTGCCCCCAAGAGTACGATACACTCGAGGAAGAGCCTCCTTGGGGTCAAGACCCCTGCTGTCCTCCTCCCAGAGGGCGAGCTGATCCTTATAGAAAACTTCTAGCAACTGAACCTACACAATAACTTTTCCTGGGCCTGGTACTTGGGGGTCACAGCCTCTTCACCCCAGAGTGCATTTCCTTGGGGAGCACAGACTCCTTCTTGGGGAGCATGTGAAACAATCAGAGGGACAGGGTAGCTTCTAAATAACACTGAGAGTGAGGGCCTTAGGCTGGAGGCTCTGATCTTTATACTCTGTCACCCAGCAGCTGGGTGACCTTGGGCAAACCCCCTTCCCTTTCGGAGCCTCAATCCCCTAAACTCTGAAATGTCAGTAAAATTCCCGCCTTGCAGGTTTGCCATGAGGATTCAATCAGTTTATGCAGGGAGAAAAGTCAGGACGGTGCCTCATACAACATGGTGCTCAAGCAAGAGATGGTGGTGGTGATGATGAGGAGGAGGAGGATGATGATGATGGAAAAGAAGACAGAGGAGGAAGAGGAACTAATGATAATGTTGGACTCCAGTCTTCAGATTCAGAGGCTCAGAGTTGGAGAGGACCCTTGGAAGTCACCTGGGCCATCCAATTCCTGTGACATACACAAAGATCCTAAGAGACAGAATTTGACGCTGCCCAACTTACGGAGACTAAGGCTCGCAAGGAGGAAGAGCTCGCCCAAGGTCTCCCAGCCAAAGAAGCAGCGGAGATGGGCCCCAAACCCAGGTCGGTTAGCTCTGAGTCTGGACTCTCCACCAGAGCGTGTTCCACCCATCTCCTTGACGAGCCCTTCCAGTCTAGCAGAATGTAGGCAGTGCCTGCAAACACGCATGCTCTTGACTTTGTGACTTTGCAACTTTGCCTTCTTGGGAGAGGGGCTATAGCATACAGGACACCCCCCCTCTTTATTTTTGACTTCTTTCTATCCTCTGTGAGTCCCAGACAAAAGAAAAGCTCCTATTTTAACAGAAAAAAAAAAAGAACACAAATTATAAGAGCCACCCATATTTCAAAAGCAATTTCAGATCTACTCTGAAATTCCTCTTCATGCAAACATTTTCTTATGCACCAAAGAAAAAGTGGGCCAGCGCAGCCTGCTCCCCACAGATGGCGCAGTGTGGTTGTGCACACCCATTTTGGTCCTGGCCATCGTGGGACTCATTAGTGCTGGCCCACTAGCTGTTTAAAGAAGTGTCTCCTTACCGTGAAAAGAAGAAAGTCAAAGTCAAAACATCTTTGGACACATTTTTGAAGAGCTGAAAGGAACCAAGGAGAGCCAGAATCGATGCCAGCACGTCACTGGTTCTTTGTGAAAGTCAAGTTTACACAGACACGCACACTGTGGCAGCTTATATATAATGTCTTCTCGGGCTCAGAAAGAAATGGGCTTCCACATGGCCTTCTGGCCGTGCTTGTGAGTGGAGGCCTTCTGAACGTCCACCAGCACTAACGGCATTAAGTGTTGCTTTATATTAACCAGACAATTAATGGTATCGTCTAGACGTGAGCCACGCGTCACATCGCGCTGTGGCAGACACTGCTGGTTGAATGCTGTAACAGCATTCCCCTCCCCTTTCCCCCTTCCTAGGGAAGTCTCTCTCTAATAATAGAAGTTGAAAATGGAAGATATTTTCTTAGATTCCTGTGTGCGTGTGTGCAGTGCTGACAAATAAAACGTAACGAGAACTCTCTAAGGAGCTTCTCGATAAAAAGAAACAGGAGCAGGAGGAGAAGCCTGGGGTTCCCTGCTTTGTCTGTTTCCCTGGAAGGTGTGATGCTTGGAGCTTCCACAGCCACTTTGCAACCATGAGTGACCGGTCTAAAGTCAGGACAGCAACAGGCTGAGGGCAGAGCTAAAGGCGGGAAAGATGCTGGCTTCCTGGCGACCAGGCTGAGCCGGAAACCCACCCCCGAGGTCCACTTCTGCGACTTCTTGTTATGTAAGAGATAAACATGTTTGGTAGTTACACCTTTGTATTCTCCACCTTTGGGTTCTATGAAAGACCCTCGTTTCCTTCACTTAAGCTGGTTTGAAGTAGGAAGTCTGTTTATTTCAGCCAGGATGTTGGGGGCCAGGACGGGGAACGGAGCCCCCGTGTTCTGACCTGCTGCTGTGTACCCTGCTGCACTCTCTAAGTGCCAGGCACTCCTCGAAAGCACTTCACATGTGTTATATTTAAACCTTGCTACAATCCCATGAGATAGGTCCTATTTTTAACCCCATTTTCCAGAAGAGGAATCTGAGGCTCAGAAATGTTAAGTAACTTGCCTAAAACCACATAGCTAGCATGTGACTGAGCCAGGATTTGAATTCCAGAGCTCAAGCTTATAACCACTTAGCTTTACTACCTCACCCGCCTATCCCTTCTGTCTCCCCTACCACCCAGTACACTGACAGAGCACCCAGATGTCATCAGTGAGTGCCTCCAAACAGCCTCCTGTCTTGCTACAGCCCCCAAAATGCCTTATACACACCAGGGAGCCCAGATGCTTAAGCCACTAACTGAGAAATCCAAGAAGGCCTCCTGGTAGAGGTGTTATTTGCGTATTTAAACATGAGTTGGAATTTGACAAACAAACAGAATGGAGAGGGAGGGTGTACTAGACAGATGTCACAGCTGCAAGTACAGGTGCTGACTTTGGCTCTTTTAAACAGGAAAAGAATTCATGAAAAGGGCACTGGAAGCTCACAGAACCACTGGAAGGAATGAAGAACCCATTCTAGACAATGAGCACTGCCTTACATCATATCACAGAACTGGGTGAATGAGAACCTCATAAGCATCCCCCCACCCTCCTCTTCCCCCTCCCCACCCCCATGCCCCAGCACCTCAGCTCCCAACACCAGCCCAGAAGGGGTTCTCCAGCCCCTTCTACTCTGCTTCAACAGCTCCTGATCTCAAGGTCAGGCCAAGTGCACCTTACTGGCAGAGCCTGAATCACGTGCCATGCCCTAGCGGCAAGGGAGGCTGGGAAAATAGGCCTGGCACTCTCCTGTATTCTGCAGTATGGGCTCTGCAACTGCCAAGACTCATAGGAAGAGCATTCAGATGCTGGATGACAAGAGACAAGGTTAAACGTCCACTGCAGGAAGCACTGAAAGCAAAAGGGACAATTATGCAAAGGCACACAAAGCATGTGCTTGTCTTGGCTCAGAGCAACGAGATGGCCACTGCGTTCCTCAGAGTATATATTTAGTGCTGAATTATGCCTCCTGAATTGCTGTTTGGACAGCTTGCCTTTGCATTTCAATGTCTGCTGTCTGCAAGGGCAGACTCTGTTCTTGATAGACCTCAGAAGACCTGGAGGGGTGCCAAGTGTTCCAGAAAGATTCTGTTGCTGTGCAGAAGAGGAAGAAGTAATGGTGGGGAAAGGACAGAGTCACCATGTAGGATCCTTTTGGCCAAGGCCCCAGTCCCCAGAGAAGCACATTTACAAAGGATCCTGGCCTTTGTGGAAGGTCATCCTTCTGCATAAAAACTGCCCTTTCAGAAGACACCACAGCTCTGCCAAGAAAAGTTCTTAAGGGACCAGCTGCCAGCTGCCCAGTCCTTTGACCCCAAAGCCTTCGCCACTTGCACGAAGCTCAGAGGGGCCGGCAGCAGCATCTTCCCCAGCTCCCCCGCCAGCCTTGAACAACCTGGGAATGCCTTCACCTTTCAGATACTGGCTAGGAATCCTGCTCCGGGCTCTGGTCCAAACAAAGCCAAGTTGAACTAATGTCAGACAGTAGCCTGAACAGAGCCAGAGGCCGAGTTCTCTGTTGGAAAGATGGGAGCCTTCTCCAGCCAGGGCTGTGACCCGTCCTGTCTCCACTCACTCTCCCCACCTTGGAGAGCAGCAGCCCTGGGAACCTCTGTCCTCAGAGGTACTGAGGGTATGAATTTCAGACAGGGCCAGCTGGAGAAGGCAGGAGGGACAGGAGCAGGAGGACTGAGTTCAGGGGATTCACCTTCTCCCCAGCTCCCGCTCACTCAGAGAGAATCCTCATCCACACTCCCTTCCTTGGCCCCTGGAGCAAAAGTCTGCAGTGTGGCCCAAACCAGACACCTGGAAGTCACCCTCCGCCCCTCCCTCTTCCCCAAGTTTCATATCTAAACAGCAGCTCCAGCCCTGGTGGGGCAGCTCAGTTGGTTAGAGAACTGTCCCAGTAAGTCAAGGTTGTGGGTTCAATCCCTGGTCAGGGCACACACAAGAAGCACCTGACAAATGCATGAATCAGTGGAACAACAAGTCACTGTTTCTCTCTCTCTCTCTAAAATACATAAATGAAAAAAAAAAATTAAACAGCAGCTCCAGGACACCTCTCATTCCCTTCACCCTGCTCCAAGCAACCCCAAAAGTTCCCTTAGTGGGACCCTGGCCTCTAGTTGTGTGCTGTACAAGCTATCGCCTCCTGGCCCCAGAGTGGTGGGCCATGTCTCCTGTGCTCCTAGCAGATACCCTTGCACAAGCCAGGTGCAAGGTGCCTCTTCATTCACTTTAAGGCCGTGTTTCTCATGCTGAGGAAACTTTACCATGCCCACCACCCCCCACCGCACACACACACCTGGTGACATTTAGCAATGTCTAGAGATTTTTTTGGTTGTCCCAACCTTGGAGCAGGGGGATACAGCTGGCATCAACAGGACAGCCCTCACCATGGACAATTACCCCACCCAAAATGCGCATAGTGCCCAGGCTGACAAACCTCGAAATAAGGTGCAACTCCCCACCCCACACCCAGACGGCCCCGCCTAGGCTTTCCAGAAACCACTACAAAGACTTGCCTCAGTGCCTATGTCTCCTTCACCTTTGACCTCTGTCTCTGAGTGTCCTGTCTTCACTGTCATCCATGACTTTCAGGCCTGAGCGCCCCCTCAGCCCCAGGAGGCCTGCCCCAGCCCCAGGGCCTCAGCTCCAGAGGACTGACTCCCTGGCAGGCCCTGTCCCTCCTGGGCAGCCCTCCCAGAAGGTCCAAGGGGACACGAGACCAGCAACCCTCTGACCACTCAGAGAGCTGGCCTTTCTCCAAAGAGGCTGGACAGGCGCCTTCACGGGTGCCAAGTGGGAGAGACAGGCAGGGGCCGTCTCAGGGCGTCACTCTGCTTTGGGGGGAGAAATATGCTAAAGAGCAACATGGCTCTGGTCATTCCTTCTGTCCCCCAAGGCCCTGTGTCCTACTCACTGCCAGAAAGATCGGCCAAAGTGGAGGCCTCAGATGGCTGCGGTCAGGGGAGGGAGCCGGGACAAACATGGCCTGAGCCACCACCCTCCCAGCCGCGGCTCCTGCAGCTCCCTCCAGCCCAGGGGCCGACCTCTGCCCCTGCTGTCCTGCCTCCGGGTCTGTGCTTGTGCTGGGACCTCCCTCTGGATGGTACGTCTCCTGCTTACTCTATACACCCAGGTCCCATTTACTAGATGCTGTCCGGGAAGGCTCCTCTGTCCCTTCAGTTACAAGGGATCATAGCATTTTGAAGACTATTTCCCCTTAATTTCTAGTCATGAATATTCATACTTCATCCTCTCTAAGAGAGGGTAACTTTTCCAAGGGTAGGAGATTCCCATTCCTTTAGAAACCCTCAGTGCCTAGCTAGTAAAATAAATAGGTCACTTACCCTGGCCAGGTGGTTCAGTTGGTTGAAGCATCATCCTGCACACCAAAAGGCTGTAGGTTCGATTTCCAGTCAGAGCATGCACATAATAAATGGCTTTATTATTTAAGCCAGTGATTTTCATGCTGTGGGCTACATCCCGCAATAGGGCATTAGATTATTTTAGTGGATCATGACCAGCATTTTCTTTTAATAAAATCGACAGGAATAGAAAACAGCAGGTAAAATCCCTCAAAGTAAAGGCAAGCCATGTTTGTGAAAGTGTTCCAGTTTGTGCTCTTTGCGTGTGTAAGTGCATATGCACTGAGTGACCTTGGAAACGTACTTTTACTTTGTATTGAAAGTTTTGTTAAAGCAAAACTTAAAAAGCCAGCTTTAGTTAAAGATTCTGTTACTTGCAGCCCAATGCATCACGTCCTGTATAGCCTCTCTTTTACATGCCCATGAACTTCACCTCCTGCCGTGTGAATCGTTTACTGACCAAGAGACCAGTCTCTGTTACCTAAGTTGTTAATACATACTCAGTATTATAATTACATGATTTAATTAAATATTCCAAACAAGGGTATAAAATTCAAACTCCTTGCCGTGAATTTCAGCGCTAGATGGCCCCGGCCTCCCTCTCTGACCTCATCTGCCTTCACTTCCCCCCGCCTTGTATGTTTCCCCACACCAGCCTCCCCCCCGGTCCCAGGACCAATCTTGTTCCTGCCTTTGTACATGCCAGTCTCTTTCTGAAATTGTCCTACCCCCACTCACCCTATGGCTGGCTGAAGCCTATCTTTTGGGCCTCAGGACCACGGGATTCTGGTCACCAACTCTGCTATGTGTGTGGGGAGGAGGCTCCACACCACCAGGCAACTCTCCAGCTGGATGCTGTACAAGTCAACTCTGACAACACCTACCCAGAGACGGTGTCCACACCCACGGGTAAAGGGCTCAGTCTTACAAGAGTGTCCCCCACCCTCCAACTTCAGAGGCCAATTGCAAGTCCAGGTTATCACTTGTGCCACAGACTTACTGGCTATAGATTGGAGGTTCCTACCACCCCTGCCTTGGGTTCAATTAAGTTGCTAGAGCAGCTCACAGACCTCAGAGAAACGTTTTCCTTACTGGATCACTGGTTATTATAAAAGGATCAACCCAGGAACAGCTGAGGGAAGAGATGCACAGGGCGGGACATGGGGAGCGGCATGGAACTTCCACACCCTCTCTGCACACACTCCGCTTCTGTTACCTCCATGTGCTCGATAACCCATAAGTTCTCCAAACAGTGTCATTTTGGGGTTCATTACACTGGCATGATGGATTTTAAACCACTGGCCATGAGGAATTAGACTCAATTTCCAGCCCCTCTCGCCTCCCTGGAGGCTGAGCACTGGGACTAAAAGTTTCCATCCACCCTGTCATCACATGGCTGGCCCCATTGGTGACCGGCCCCTATCCTTGGGTGACCAAAGGGCATTCCAAAGGCCACTCCATTAACATAAAAAACTCACCTCTATTGCTCCCATCTCTTAAGAAATTCTAAGGGTTTTAGGAGCTCTGGGCTAAGAAGGGGGTCAAAGGTCAAATATATATATATTTATTATTATAAATCATAAAACCTGATAGGCCACAACTAAAATGTTATCTCCCCAGCAAGGACTCCCATAACTATCCGTCATCAGGTAAGGCTCCTGCATCCTGTCCCTTCCTTGATGGGACACAGGCACTGAGGCAGGCTACTGCTTCCTTGGGACCTAGACAACAAAAGTGGGTCATTGCAAAAAACCATATTTTAAAGACACTGCAGACCTGTGAGCACAAAGAAGGCTGGAGGCACTGCGTTCTCAGTCAGGAGCAGCCTTTCCGAGGTGACTGTGGTGGCCAGCCATCTGTTCACCCTTCTCTTCCAAAAATACCTCCTTTTTCATTTATTAGTCTTTAGAAAGCCGCCCCTCCGCCATGTTCAGCCACTGACTCATAAGTGGCTAACCCCCCCTGGATTCCACAGGAGGCATGTGGCAGGCCTGAAATGTGCTGTCCTTTATTCTCCCAGCACAGAGCTTGGGTCGGAGTAGACACGTGACCCAAGCCAGGCTAATGAGAGCCTTCCCTGGGAATCCTGTTGAGTGTGTTAAGAAAGAGGCTTTCTCCTTCTGCCAGGAGGACCTGCTAGCCTGTAAGTCTGAGGCTGCTGGAGACCACCTCTGCGGCATCAGGGGCCAGCCTGTTTGCAGAAGTTTGCAAACGAGGGACGCAAGCTGAAAGAGAGAAGATACGCCTGCTGATACCACTGGCGGTGTGGGCGCTCCTGAAGTTTCAGAGCCAACCCTAGCTTCTCAGTGACGTACACCAGGGACTTCGGCCACCACATACGATGAGGTAGAGTACAGATCTACACTCCATCTGAAGACAACTGGAAAAGCTCGACTAATACCTATTAAAAACAACAACGACAAACTATTTAAAGGCATTGGAAACCCACTGACACCCAGAACTAGAGGTGACAAGATTCAGAGAGTAGAAACTAGGAAGAGATGAGTTGGATTCTGAAGCTACTTTTTCTTTCCTAGGGGGCATTTGCTGATTTGGGGAGCAGGGAAAGAAGATGGGAAGGCAGACTTCCCCTAGCAAAGCTCGCTCCTGAGGGACAGAGAAACCCACAGCGGTCTTGTGATCTCGCAGGTCTGGAGATACAAACTTAGCAACTAAAGGGACCAAGATTCTCATGAGAAGGAGGGACAGAAATCTGAGTGTGGCACCTATTTCCCTCCCAAGCCAGCTGTCAAATTCTGAAGCTACCCAGAAAGCTTTCTTAAAAGCACAGTGCAGTTTCTGGCAATGTCACAGTGCTGAGGGGACAAGGACTGGGATTCAGGCTTGGCCGGGGGAGGAGGTCCCAGGACACAGCAGCCTCCGAATGGGAGGTCCTGGAGGACTGTTCCCTGTGAACAGGAGAAAACCAGTTGCATGGAGACCTCCCCAGTCTGCTGCCTCGTCTCAGCTCAGCTCAGTTTGATCAGACTGCGGCCATCCGCCCCCACACTGTCCTCCTAATACCGAAAAAGGTGGACGGACCTTCTCCGTAGGGAGACACCAACACCGGGAGACTCTCAGGGGTTTATGCACACTGTCGGATATTTGATGAAAAATTACTAGGTATGCCAAAAGACAAGACCATAAAACTAAAAAGGTGAAAATACAGACAATAGAAATAATTATGTGAGCCAGTAAATTAATCCACCTTGAGGTGGGGTTTCTATCACTCATGATAGGACGGTTCCTAATTCATTCGGAGGCTGTTACGGCCCACTCCAGCCCGCTGACGTCACAGTGGCCACGGCAGAACTTGCACCAGTTTCCCTCGTACTCCATCCAGGTTCAAGCTGGAATATTTGAGACCAACAGTTTTCCATACCAAAAGTCACCATATATGAATATGTATGTTCTCTGTCTTTCAGCAGCAATAGCAGTAATAACTAGTACTTTGTATGGAACTTTCTAGTTACGCATATTCACCTGTCCTCCTGTACTTACTGCCCTTGACCTTTCCTGACATTATTCTCAATGTATCTAGTCTATGCTTCTGACTGTTGGAGAAAAAGGATTTCACTAGGAGGTCGCTGGGTTCCCATTTCAGCGGATTCATGAATGCCATGGAGCTGTGAATAAATTTTGCACAAATGTGTGACTGTGCATTTTGTGAAGGCACACGAGAGCTCTATGACCCCAAATTTAAGGGTCCTGCCTTAGAGCCACGCTAGATGAGCAGCTATATGGGACACGCTTTAGCACAGGCCATCCTTTCTGGTTGGATTTGCATTTGAACGTGAACTTGCAATGCCTAAGCCAAGGCAATGATAAACGTCAGAAATTCTAGGCATCAGGCACGGTCGACTCAGAGCACAATTCAAGATGGGAAGTTTCTACTTCAATAACAAAAGCTCTCATGACAAAGCGTCTAGCACAGCTGATATCTCAATTTCGTTCAGTCTTCATGAATCATTCTGTCATTGAGAAGGAACAGAAGTAATGATTCCTCCATTGTTAGGTTTCCAAGAAGTTAAAAGGATAGTTCAGGTTCAACAGGCAGTGCCTGGTCCCTTCTCCTCTCAAGGCAGAGCCAGGACTTGAGATGGAGAGTTTCTGACACTGGGACCGCCGGCCACGTGAACGTGAGGTCTGGATTCCTCCCAGGGGCGGGGCCGGTGCAGCCAGGAAGGGGCCCAGGTCCGAAGCACATCTCTTCCCGCTTCCTGTCTTCTAAAGCCCAGACTCGACAGCAGCCCACTCAGCAGCCCTCCGGGACACCATTCCCTGGGCCCAGAGGGGCAGCGAAAGTAGCCAGGATCCATGGTGTGGTGTCAATGAATCACAGCTTCTTAATGGCATACTAGCTCCTCACTCCCCTGCGTGTCTGTGGGCGTGCTGAGGACTGCAAACCAAGTGCAGCTGGTCTCAAGCTGACGGCCAGGACACACGTGTACACACACACACACACACACACACACTCTCGTGTTTAGAGGATGCTGCTGCCAATTTCTTGCCTGGCAAAGCAGAAACATTTTCGTGGTTTATAAATACGATCCCAGCCCAACTTGGACTTCTCAGGTTCAAGCCCATCTGTGTCAGGTGCTCAGAGGGCTCAAAGCCCCTTCCCGTCCACACCACACTCTGGCCCGACCAGCCGTGCATGTCCCATCATGCACAGCAAACGCCTCGGCAGCAAACATTCGAACTGGACGGTTCATAGACGGCACCAGCCGTGTTGGTTTGCTCTTTTCTTCTCTTGTGTTACTGAAATGTTATTTTTTCCACTCATGTACTAGCCCCCTCTCGCCCCTCCTAAATCAGCCTTTGGGAAAGACATTTCTTAGGCTTTTCCTTGGCATCATTTAATCGCAGACGAGTGCGTCCCTGATGCAGACAGTATATTCCTGGGGCATCCATTTGGGCTTCTGATTGATTAGCATCACAAATTGGTCATGAGATCCTGGCCACTGTGGGACTGGCACCCTGACGTCGGGTTTATGTCCTCTCGGCCTTGCCAGCGGTTGCTCCGATTGTCAGGGACGCTTTTCTCAGCAATATGTTAGGATTTCTTAAATAGTTGGCCATGCCTTAAAAGAAGCCTGTTTTTTAACATGAGATAATGTATGTTTTCTTTCTACTTACTTGGAGTAGGTTGTATTGGGAGCCACCCAAGTTCACTTTTAAATCATTTTTCTGCATGCCAGACACAGCTTTTGAAGTTGTCTGCCCCGGCCCACAGGGAAGCCAGGGCCCTGGCCTCTACCAGTGGCCCCACTGTGTGCCCCGCTGCCCATAACAGGAAGTGTGTCAGAGCTGGGTGGGCACGGGGTGGGTGGGGCTGGCCCATGGGGCTCAGTTCCACCCAGCGGAAAATCCTCTGACGTGTCCTCGGCGTGTGCGTCTGGAGCTCCGGCAGGTCAGATGTCACCCTCGCCTCCAAGTCTCAACAGCCCTTTCCGGCGGCCCCGCTGGCCTTCAGACGCAGCGCAGGGCGCAACAGCAGCACTTTCAAAGTGCAGGCCGCAGGAAATCGCGTTTGAAGTGCCTGGCATGGAGGGTATTTTTACACCGTTCACTTTTTCCCTTTTCTTTTCATCTGTTCTCTGCATTTTTTTTTCAGTTTGCTTTTTCTCCTTGATTTATTGTTGTATTATTCTATTTTTAAACCAAGACATACTTTCCCATCAGACTCTCTAATGCAACTCATATGAAAGTCGGAGATGGGTGGGCCTCAGACAGTGCAGGGGCTGGGTCCGGCAGGAGTGGACTTGCCCCAAGAACAGATACTCACAGAACCCGCACCAGCGACTGTGGCCTGGGGGGCAGAACCAGGAGGAGAATCAACCCCCACCCCTCCTCCCTCACTAACCAAGCCGGGGTTCAACAGTGTGGGCTCCTGGCCCTGCCCCCGGAACACATAACATATGGCACCCTTGTCCCCCTCATTTTACCTCCCCTTCAGTGTAGAAACATGGACGATCCAGTAAGGACCATGGAATCCCCAATACGGGAAGGAAGGAAACCAGTCTGACTCAACCCAGCCTGCCCGCCTTGGGGACTGGTGCAGCCGGGCTGCAGAGGAGGATGAGGGGACGGGTCAGGGTCACACTCATTCCCTTTGAGGCTCTGCCGCAGCCCGAGGAAACTGCCTCCGCTCTGCCGCCAGAGAGGCTGGGCTGCACCCCTGCTGGCCCACCGGCCTGGGGCGAGTCCCTGTAATGGTCTGCAGCTCGGTCAAATCCAGATGAAATGCTTTACTCCTAGAGTTGTAAAGACTAAAGAAATGGTTCATCAAACAAGCGACAGGTGCTCAGAAAAGAGGGAGCTAGGCTTAGGATTCCAGAAGTGGTTCCCAAATCCTCTGCAGCCTGAATTCTCCTCTCCTTCCGACTTCCAGCCAGAAACTTGTCAGAGTCATCCTTTTAGGTCTGTGTGTCGTAGGTCTCTCTCCTTACTCTGCTAGCATGGGAGAGATTCTGAAAAGTAAGGACCACACACCACCTTGTGACCTCTCTCGAGCCACAAAGAAAAGCCACCATAGTAGAGCATCAGTGGCAGATGGAACAGCTGGCACAGAGGCCCTGGAATGACAATAATCCTGGCACACTCAAAAAAACCCCTAAAGAATAGCCAGTGTGACTGGAGCATGCTGCTGGGGAGAGAGTGTGTCCGAGAGGGAAACGAGACCGCATCAGGTTGTGCGTAAGTCAGGTAAAGAGGTTACGTCTCATTCCCTCTCAGAGTGGCAGGGGCCGTCGGAGGGCCCCGAGTCAGCTCGTGCGATGTGATCGGGTTTACAGTAATTAACCTCCCTGAACCTCAGTTTGCTCACCTGTAGTTATCTAGAGCTCTGGTGGCGATGGTGTCATGGACAGCGTGTGTGATGTGCTCAGTACAAGGTCTGAAACACATCCACTCTGCGTAGCTGTTCACTGTGCCTATTTTTTAATTCTGTGCCCTCACTGACTCTGCAGGGCCCAGATAAGAGAGGCATGTGTTTACTGGGTGGTGGAGAACGGGAGTGACGATGGTCGAAGAGATCGTCACGTTGCAGACAGCGGCAGGGCGCCTCGGGTTCCGATGCCAGTCCGCCGCTCAGGAGCAAGGCCCTCCCCATCTTCAGAGACTCACTTCCCCTGCCCGAGAGGGAAAGTGATCTGTGTCCTGTGAGGCTGCTGTGAGCTAACACACTTAACATGTAACATAAGTGTGTGTGGCTTCTGGAGGGAATGCAGTGGTGACTGCAGCGTAGTTTTAGATTTCTCAAAATCCCATATAATAACAGACAGAACAACTAAATAGCAGATTCCAAAACCCATGTACAACCTTTAAAACCGAGCTAAGTAAAATCGAATGCCCACAAACCCTAAACCACCAATAGGCACATGCCCTGCCTGTTACTGACATCTCTGGGAGAGGAAGAGGAAGCAATGAGGCATCTGATGCCCCGAGTGCAGAAAAGCTCCAAAAGAGCCAAGAGGCATTCATGAGAAAGTACAACAGACCGACCTGAAAACAGCAGCTGAAACTATAAATGAATGGGCTTTGCTGAGGCCAATAGGGCATGCATGCTAAACGCCAGAAGACATGGCTGGAGAAGACTTCCTACAAACTCTCAAAATGAATGCACAAGGCTCCTTTCTGGATTAGGGGCCCACACCGAGGAGAAACTTCTAGACATGGAATAAAAATTAAACAGAACAAGGAAAACAGAGACAGAGGAATGAAAGAGTAAAGATATAGTGGGGGTAGAACAATAGAGCCAGGAAATATCAAAAACCAAGATGCTACATTTTTTTACTTTATACAAAAATAACAGAGGAGAGAAATATGAAGTTACAAAAGCTTCATAAACCAACTGTCTTCTTAGAAGTTTAGGAAAATAAAATTAACATTAAAAGTATAAAGAGTAAATCCTATACAAAGTTATTGTAAGGAAAGAGATTAAAGAACAGAATAATATTCCTACAGATAAGAGCACAACAGAAAGTTTCTTTAAAAAGAGATACAAATTTTATAATATTATTTCAAAATAAGTAAAAGGCATTAGCAACCTAGAGCAAATTTTTAAAATCTCAGAAATGAAAGAACAGAAATCAAGGCAGAATTAGAAATAGAAGAAAAATCATTTTATCAATGAAGAGTAAACTGGAAGAAACACAAGTGCAGACAACACAAGCAATGCCTTAAGAGAAATACAAACCTTTTTAAACAGGAAGATTTCTAGAGATAAAGACAATTTGAGAGGAAGTTACAGATACTGAACATAGGCAAAGAAGGACCAACACACGCATAACAGAATTCCAAGAAGAAAATCAAAGCAAGAGAACAAAACAAACGCTAAAACCTATGGCTCGAGAAAATTTCCTAAACTAAGATCTGAAACTGCCTATTGCATGAGGACACCAAGGACCTAAGGATTTATTGACCCAGCATGACCGATACCGAGTCATAGTTCAGTATAAAATTATTTAACTTTAAAGGAAAGAAACAACCCTTTGGGCATCTTGGAAGGGAAAAAAGCAGTACATGACTTATAAGAGAAAGAAAATGTGATTGCAGACTTCTTGGTGCTACTGCTTGATGCCAGAAGATGTAGGAAAGAAAGAGAGACCCAAGGATTTCATATCCAGCAAAAATAACCTTCACATGTAAGGGGTACAAACTGTTGCCGACTCAATAATTGAGCATATTGTAGAATCTGGAAGGGAACACGTTTCAGACAATAAAAACTCCTGATGAGACACACCGTGTGTCAAACTGAGGCCAAAGGAGAATTAAGAGAGAGAGATGACAGGAGGAAGCAGTTCTCTGTTCTAACAATGTAGATACACGACAACCATTCTTTCAATGAGGGAAAATAGAGCTAGCATATGAGAAAAATAACTACTTTCAGTAATCTTAATCATTGGTGGTAATACTAATATTGCATTTTGAGATTGCTCTATGTATCAAGTAGACAAAGCAAATGAGTAATTATGGTATATTCTAATTTTACCATCTCCTGTAAGAACCAGAATTCTCAGCACGGAAGAAAGTAGATACAAATATAACATAGAAGACATTAATTAAAATCTCTGAAGTCCTGAATATGAATTAGAAATATCCATATAAACTCAAAAATGCTTGTACATAATGCCTAGCAAACAGCAGGTGCCCAACAGAGAGCGGAAGGGAGGGACCACTCTTTCAGTGCGTTTACCCCACACAGGTGAGCATCGCGTTTGTCCCCAGAGCATCGCCCTTTCAGAATGCCGCTGCTTCCCATCCCTGGATCTGACCCATGCTGATGACACAAACTGCCTCCTTTCCTTCTCTCCAAGCCCACCTGCACTGCTTTCTCTGGGAGAGCTCCCTGATTAGCCCAGAGCACCTGGGCTCCTCTCCCCTCTGAACCCTGAATTCAAGCCCTATTTACCACTTGGCTTTCATAGAATGCCAAAGCCAGTCCCACCTTCTTCCTGCATATAAATCAAGCTGCCTAATGTGGCACTCGGGGTGCAGCATGATCTGGCCCCTACAGCCCTCCACCACGTGGCCTTCCTGCAGCCAGGTCCTCAAATGCACCTTGCACTCTACCGTCAGGTCTTCCTGATAGCACACAGGCGGCCCTCCTGCCCAGACCACTCTCCCACTCCCCTCTCTCCTGATGACTTCCTGTAAGATTTCTCTCTTCTGGAGGCCTTCCTGGAGTCCCTGTCCCTAGACCCCAGGCTGAGAGGCTCCTCTGTGGTCCCCGGTCTCTCTCACAGGACTTACATTATAGATAATCTGCCTACAGGGCTTCCTCCTTCTGCCCACTCAGTTTGTCCCTGTGTCCCCAGAGCCTGGCGAAGGACCCTCAAGCCTGCCCTGGCCGCCCATGAGTACTCTTCTATAACATCCCCTTTGGAGACACGGTGAGGTCCTGTGAGGGTGAGCTCCCCCCACCCACAGCTCAGCCAGTTTAACAAACTCTATTCTGCTGGTGGTCTTTGTACATCTTCAGCAGAGCCCAGGGCATTGGCTGGCACAATGGGCACTTGGAAAAAATATCTGTAGGAAAGAGGGAAGGAGGAAAGGGGAGCTAGAGGGAAAGAGAAAGGAAGAAAGGGAGGGATGATAAAAGCAAATTGATTATTGTGGGTAAATAGTGAAGAAATTGGCGTTAGGGTATTATTAATGATTTTCAAAAGGGCACAGAGAAGGGTAATTTGAGTTGGCAAATATATATTTACCTAACTTTACCTTGGAGACAGCCAATCTCTCCCAGTTTACTCTGTTATTTCAGAAGCAGGAAAATTAACTTGCTTATCCTGAAAAGAAGTAAAAATGAATCCCCAAAAGTCCTATTCTTTCATTTATTTACACACACACACACACACACACATACACACACACACACTCCCTGCTCACCCTTGGTAGTGTATCATTTCTGACTTTCAAAAAATGGTTGCTCCTTTCTGTTTAAAAAATTGTATTAGCTATTCAGGGAATACTAGCCCTTTCCTTGGACTCAAAAAAATGTATTTTATCCATTAAAATCTAACCAGGGTGTAGTAACCATAAAATCTAGCCGCTCTGTTAGGAAGACGGATATCCTCAAAGATTTATGTCTGGCCGTCTCAAAGAAAATGTGTAAGATGGAGTTTTCTCAGAGACGCCCTGGCGGCACTCCACCCCACACATAATTCCTGTTTGTATAAACCTCAGATCAAAACGCAGGAAGGGTTAAGGGAAACCTTTCGGAACCACAGGTTATGTCGGCTCACCCTCCTCGGTTGACCGTTTGGAATGAATTAACCAGTCCCCGACAAGCCCACAACTGGTTCTTGGATGAAGTTAACCACCTCTTCAGTCCAAATGGTCAAACCCTTTGGGGTCTCAGATTCGATCCAGATTCAGGGTGAGGATCTGTCCAAAGTCATTCGCACATCCCTACAATTGTGGTAAGAGATAATGAAAACACGCCGCATTATTAGTCTCCAGGATATGGTGGAGACCACTGGAAACATCAGGATTCGGGAAGGGGTGGAGGAGGGGGTGTGACTATTTTGAATGAACCTGAAAGAAAATACTTCCCAAACCTTCTTTCAGAAGACGACTTCAGTTCCAATTTTTCATAAGGTTGGAAAAAGTTAAGCAAACTAGAACTATAGACACTTGTTTATAGAAGGTTTTTCTCTTTAATTGCTGTTTTTGTTTCACGAAAGAAAAGTCCCATAAAATAAAACCTCGTTTCTGGTTCGGGGAGGCAGCAAGACTCCTGAGAATGCCACTGAAGGGCTGACTTGACTCTGGCCGGCCGAGGAGTCCCAAAGACTTGACCATCTATATATTTCCATAGCAAGGAGTACGACTTTCCCACCCTACACCCTAAAGGGCTGTCCATACATTTGAGACGGTTCTAAAAATCTGAACTGTGGGAGCATCTGGATGCTGGCAAGCATTCCAGACAAGCGGTTTTCTCAGAAGCCAAGTTCTGGTTTGACTCTTTGATTGGAAAAGTATCTATTTCACTAAGGGTGATAGGCCCTTGGATGCATTCTCACAAAAAAAAAAAAAAAAAAAAAAACCAGAAACCAATACTTGAAATGCCAGCAGTGAGTTGTAGGGAATTCTTTTGGTTTGCCTTCAAGGACACAAAACATCGCAAAGGTCTTCTCTTTGGCACGGAGGAGCCTGGCGTGGAGAGCTGGCCCAGCATGTGTGTGTGGAAAGAGTCAGACGTGGGTGTCTACAGATCTGGGTTCAAACCGAGGCCTTGCCACGAGCAAGCCGGTCCAAGCTTAGGCCGATTCGCTTCTCCTGGGTCCAACTTTCCTCATCTGTAAAATGGGGACATGGACCTTGGTCTCCAGGGAGTGGTGGGGATGCAGGGGGATGATGTTTGCACGATTCCCTCCACCAGACCTGGTGCACTAGGGGCTCATGAGCGTCTGTCTCAGGTCCACCCCTCCAGTACAGCGATGGAGACACACCACCTGTGTGGGGCCTTCATAGAAAACTGAGTTGGTCACCTGTTTTCATGAATCCAATCAACAGACAATCACAGGTCATGGACCTCGGGCTGGCACAAGGCATCAGCAGAGGCGCCCGTGCCAGCACGAGGCCGACTGAACCCAGCACAGGCAGCCTTCGCTGATAACCAAAGCGGAGGGACTAGGGAACTAGGTGGAGAGTAAGACGCACCGAGCCAGGAGCGTGGCCGTGTCCAGCAGACAGCAGGGGAGCCCGGGCCCCAGCTGAAGGCAGCTGCCAGCACCGGGCAAATGTCCTTATGCAGAGACATGGGTCATCACGGCCAGATTTCTCATTCCTCAAGCAAATCCAGAAATCTGGATTTGTAAGTAAAGCCTCCTGATGTTTAAATATTGACAGTTTTAACAAACTTAAACATCTGTCTGCAGGCTGGATGGGTACAGCTCACGCCAGGCCTTGACTTGGGGGTAGAATTTAGATTCGTTCAGTTGAGTGTTTAACCATGTGAATGCTTCTTAGGAGGTGGTGGGGCCTCGCGGTTATGGACTTGGTGTCTGATCGCTCATGGGCAAGATAAGAAAAGTGACATCTACTCGGAGAGCTCAGTGAGGATGGAGGGAGTGCGAGTTCACTGGATTGGCACAGTCAGGAGTTTGGTCTTACTGGCCTTTGGTGTCCCGGCCATCTTGGCTGTTGTAATTGCCGGTTTTATTGAGACAAGGGACCAGTGGCTCGTACAGCTTTGCCACCCTCCACCCCAAGCTGTCCCAACCCTGACACGATGGCCCTGGGAAATGGACAATAAGCTCCGTATCCCCGTTTTATAGGCAGGGACCCCGGGGCAGTGCAG
Organism: Tonatia bakeri; assembly: GCA_004024845.1. Classification (NCBI taxonomy): domain Eukaryota; kingdom Metazoa; phylum Chordata; class Mammalia; order Chiroptera; family Phyllostomidae; genus Tonatia; species Tonatia bakeri. The sequence continues at coordinate 122,424 of PVIA01002620.1, read as the reverse complement.
AGAAGGGGAGAAGCCCTGCGGGGTCACACGGAGGGTCCGTGGAGGAAAGGGGCCCCAGGTGTCTCCCTGGCTCCACAGCTCACCTCCCATTGGTTCCGCCCACACCCACGGGCCCTGACCCACCGATGGCCCCAGGCACCCCAGGGTATGCTGTATTCCAGGAGCCCCACGCCCAAAGCTTCTTGTGGGTTCATCTCCCATGAGCCCATGACATGCCCTCCATACCCTGCCCTGTCCCTTAGTCCTATTCCTTCAAAGCCTCCTTGAAACTCATCCACACAGCCCAGGAAGGACCTTGGTTTTTCTTCTAAAAGCACAACCTTACATGCAGCTATTGTGTTGGTGCGCCCTCTGGCCCCGGTAGCCGGAGACTCAAGACAGCTTGAAACGAAAGGGAACTGGCTCGTTTGGGGCTGTGTCTACACACTCATTCTGTTTTTACTGACTCGGTCTGAGGCTCCCGGCCTGTGGCAGAGCAAGCCAGATCGGGCGCAGGTCTCCCTCGGGTAGACCCAGCCCTCCTCCGGAGCCCCCAGGGAACGGACACAGGGCATGTGGGGTCAGGGAGCTCGGGCAGTCCCAAGGGGAGCAGCTCTCTCGGGCCACAGACGTCCCAGAAATGGAGGCTTGGTTCTCATCTTGGAGCCACTTCAACCCAAGGGGGGTTCGGAGGACTGGTGGCCAGCCCCGGCCATGTCCATGTGACAGACACTGGGCACTCACTGGGTGCTGGGGGCCCACGTACTTATAGCATCTTTACAGGGTCTTCCCATCATGCCAGCCCTTGGCTATCGCCCTCACTCAAATTCAGTACAGCTGTCGACCACCCCCCGCCACGCCCCCATGCACAGGATCACTTTCTATGGTTTCAGTTACCAGTGGTCAATTGCAGTCCAAAAATATCAATTGGAAGTTTCCAGAAACAAAGAACTCATACATTTTAAATTGGGTGCTATTCTGAGCAGCGTGATGAAATCTCGCATCATCCTGCTCTGTCCCACCCCGGACGTGAATCACCCGTGTCCAGCGTCTCCATGGTGTTGGTCACTTAGCAGTCCTCTCAGTGATCAGATCGGCTGTCATGGTGTGGCAGGGCTGGGACCCTTATGTTACTGAATGATGACCCAAAGCACAAGAGTAGTGATGCTGGCAATTCAGATTAGCCAAAGAGGAGCCGTGAAGTGCTTCCTTCAAGCGAAAAGGTATGTGAGTAAAGGAAAAGCACAGCATACACAGGGTTTGGGACTCTCTATGGTTTCAGAAATCCACTGGGGGGTCTTGGAAGGTGCTCCCCTCCACAGAGAAGAGGGGAACTACTGTGTACACAATCAGAAAGGAAGAGAATCACCCAGAACAGACCAAAACCATGCTGCCCTCCCAAGCGGACACCAAGGGTTAAGCATTCCCTCCCTTTCCTCGGACTCAGCTGCCCCATGTGCCTGCCAGAGTGGGTGTCCTGCCCACTGAGAGCAGCATTACTGTTTAACAGGATCTTTTGGTGACTGACTGTGTTCCTGTCACCGCTTCGACTCGACGTGGTGGTCTTTCCCGTCGCCGCAGGGCAAGGGGGCTGCGCTGGACTTTTCAAGACACTTGGTCTCCCTCCCTGATCCCTCCCCTTTGGCTGCTCTGTCCGACACTGATCTCCACGTGACATAGCGGGTGCTAAGGACTCGGGTTCCGCAAGCCAGTGGGCCTGAATTCCTGAGTGATTTGTGCGACCTCTGCCAGACGGAGCTGCTGTGAGGATTTGGGAGGGAAGGGATGTTCATTGCGCAATTCGACGCCTGGTGCTAAATACCCGATAAAAGGGAGCAATTATTATTATCACTACAGGTCAAGAGTTTCATATGCATTATTTCTTTTTCCTACACCGACTCTATGGGGCAAATATTTTTAGTCCCACCTTACAGATGAGGAAACTGAGGCCTACCTAGCAAGGTCGAATGTGCAGCCCAAGGGCTCACGGTAAAGGAATGAGGACAGTGAGATGTGCTCTCGGGGCCCCAACCACTAGTCCACCACGGTCCCTGAAAAGAAGCCCAAAGGCCAGTGTAGACACCCCCATGTGGTCAGCTGTTTCTGGCCAGTGCAGGGCTTCGCCTGTCCCCCTCTTCCCTGTGTCTGCAGAAGCCCCTCTGTCTGCCAACAGCACAGCATTCAAGCGAGACTTCCAGGAATGGCGAGGTCACAGATTCCACCCAGACACACACCAGAATCTCACACAGCAAGGGACAGGTCGGCCCTTCCGACCCCTGCAACACCCTTATTCTCTCTTCTCTTTTAAAGATTTTACTTATTTATTTAGACAGAGGGAAAGGGAAGGAGAAAGAGAGGGAAAGAAACATCAAGGTGTGGTTGCCTCTGGCGCGCCCCACACCAGGGAACCTGGCCCACACCCCGGGCACATGCCCTGACTGGGAATTGAACCAGCGACCCTTTGGTTCACAGGCTGGCACTCAATCCACTCTCATCGCTATGCCCACCAGCAGGGTCCTTCGCACTCTCGAGCAACCTCTTGCTCCCATAAGCAAATGACTGGGCCGTGACGTCTCAGGCGTCTGTTCCTAGATTAGGTTTCCACGAAGCATCTTGGATTCAAGGGCAAGAGGCCTTAGGAATTCGACAGCCCTGCGGGGGTTGCTCCCCCGCCATCCAACCCAAGGCCCAATTTAACACACTCTGCTGACAGAGGCGGGCGCTCCGCACAACACCCCTCCCATCCCTGCTCCTGCAGGTGGCGGCTGGAGTCATGTGCAGAAGGACCCAGGTGTCTGAGGAATTCTCCTCTGAGCCCTGCCGTTGATTCATTCGTCTGCAGACACTCCAGACTCCACGTCTCCGAGACAGGCCATGACCGAGTGCATTACGAGGTGAGCCCGCCTTATTTTTCCCTCCAGCTCCCCCCCCTTCCCACACCACCACCACCACCACTTTCTTTTTCCTTCTTGGCCTCGGGGCCCAAAGTATCCTGGACATATTTTTCATTTTTCCAAATATCAATTGCTCTTTTATTCCCTCTTCGAAGCAGTGAGTAATAAGAGTTGTGTCTGGTCCTGAAATTCCGACTGAAATAAATTAGCCCAATGACCAACAGGAGGTGCCTAGAACAATAACGGCGGAATATTTGGCATATTACAAAAGGGCCCCTGGACGTCGAAGTACAGTAAGTCTAGGAGCACATTACGAGTGACGGTGCCAAAACGGGTATGCAATGAGCCATCCAGGCAGCAGGACGCCTCATAAATTAATCCCGTTTTCCCCCCTTTTTGCTCCACTGTTCGCAGTTCTCGGAGCCCTCTGGTTAATGGGGCATGGAGGAGGGTATTTCTGGTGTGGCTCTCGCCCCCAGCGGCAGGCATAGGCCAAGGGCATGTGTAACTACCTCCCGGGGACAGCTTGTGGCAGTCACAGGAGCAGGGGGGGAGACAGCAAGCTGTGAACAAACGCTGGGCACCTACTAAGTGCCAGGCATGGCGCTAAGTTGTGGGAATGCCACAGAGGGGGACAAGGCCATCGTCCCTGTCCTCGCAGCGCTGGGAGCTCGACACCTCCCAGTCCACTGGAGCTGGGCCTCCATCTCTGGGGTCCGCAAGCAGTGGTTTGACCCACATCTCGAGTCCCTCTCTCCCTGGCAGGGGTCACTCCTGATGGGAGCCTGGGGTGGGGGCAGCACCGGCCTGCCTCTCACCGCAGGGGCGGAAGCAGCCCCGGTCCTCGTCCCCACCTTCTGGCAGCCCAGGGCCAGGCCTGCGATGAAGCCCAGCCTAGCAGTTGCTCCTGCTCAGAGCTTTGAACCTTCAGGGGGTGTCCCAAAGACTCTGTGGTGGGCTGGGGAAAGGCCCCCACAGATAGCCACGTCCTAGTCCCTGGAACCTGTGAATGTCATTCTCTGTGGCAGACAAGGACTGTGCAGGAGACATCAGATTCAGAATTCTGAGAGAAGACCAGGCTATCATCCCGGATTATCTGGGTACGCCCCAAGGCAATCCACGTACCCCTATTCGGAGGCAGATTTCACACCCACAGAGGAGAAGGCAATGTGACCACGGAGGCAGTGACTGGCGGGATGCAGCCCCAAGCCAGGGAACGCTGGTTCGGCCAAGGCACGGGTACCCCCAGAGCCTCTGAGGTGGGGGTTGGTGGGGGGAGGGGGTGGGCTGATTTCCTGATTTCAGCCCAGAGACACTGACGTAGGACTCCTGGTCTCCGGAACTGTGAGAAAATGAACTTCTATTGTTTGAAGCCACCCAGTCTGTGACAGCTTGTTACAGAAAACCTAGGTAACTAACACAGACACTGAGACTTAGGGTTTCTCCATGGTGCTGGAATCCACCCACCAGAGCTTACATCTGCCCTGTGTGTATGGTTCTGGGTGCAGACTGTCCTTGTGACCCGCCCGGCCCCACAGTTCCAGCACCTGTTTCTTTCCCTGGACCTTTGACCGACCCAGGAGCCCCCTCTGGACGTCCCTCCAGAACCTGCTGTTTCTGATTCTAGTTAGCCGCAGGGGCTTCTACAGTTGGCCCTTGTGGGCAAGAGCCCCCACATGGCAGGACTGTCACGAGGCATGGGGATAAGCCATGTTTGGACCCAACAGGCGCACAACAAATCAGAGCTCATGAACCAATGGCCTGCATTTTGCCTGCATGGTGCATTTTTTTTCTGGAAACTTGAATTTTCCCCCAATGTTTATGAGTCAAGAGACCGCACACCCAAGACTGAATTCCTAGCTTTTCTTGACAAAGATCAGGAGACTCTGCAACGCTGGACCCCACAGTTGTGTGGCCACAGCTAGCTGGCCCTTGCAGACCAGCACGTATGATCTGTCCCCACCAGCTCTTTCTGTCATGCACCCAGCCCAGCCCTCTCATCATACTGAGTGTGCAGCACCGCCGTGCAGCTGAGTTTCAGCCCTTGTGGCAAACGCGAGTCTCTCTTCCATCAGACCAAAGGCTGAGCGCTGGTGGGAGGTTGGGGGCAACCTGTAAATTGCAGACCCTCCCCCGGCCCGCTGCCCACACCAGTTTTGGGGCATGCGTTGTGAGGGCCAGGCAGGGCCACCCTTCCCCTCTTTCCTCTCTTCCCTGTCCTGAGGCTGAACTCCCAGAAAATGGTCCTCAGAGCTAATCCCAGAAGCTATCCTACTCGTCACTACCCTTCGGAGCAGGTTCCTGGAGGAATCCATTGGGTTTCCCCGAAAATGTTTCTGGTCTTCTCTTGCCACAACTGCCATGACGGAAACCCAGTGCCCTTTCTATGCCCATAATTACTGTGAGGGGCAGTCCTGGAGTGTCTACCTGCAGCTGACATTTGAAACGTTTCTGCCATGTAAAGCCCAAGAGGCCAGTAGCATGTGCAAGACCATGGGGATGAGGCAGGCAGCCATTTGAAGAGCCTGGGGTGGGAGCGAGAGAGGAGCTCTGGTCGTGTCCCATGGACTTGGGCGGCCCCCTTTCTCTTCCTGGCCTTGGGTTTTCCTGAGGAAAAGGTGAACGTCGCAGAGCAAGCCAGAGCCTGGGTGCTGGCATCTGACCCTGCAGAGTTCAGATCTCAGCCCTACCTCTCACCAGCCCTGTGACTTCAGGGGAGTGACTGAACCACCGGGAATGAACTTGAGTCTCCTCGTCTGTAACACAGGGATCATAATGTCATTTACCACCTAGAGTTGTAATAATACAACGAGCTAACACATATAAAGCACTTCACATAGTGGTGCCGGATACTCAGTCATTTCTTGAAATATCTGAGCCGTGGATGACAATAATATTAAGGATACGCAGCGGGCGGGGAGGAGCAGTAAAGGTTGTGTGGAATTCCTGGGAGCCAAACTGGGGTAGTCGTGAAGCTGGAGAGGGAGGAGGGGCTGTTGCTACTTGTCAGAAAGTTTACTGAGCATCTCACATCTCTACCCACTTTAAAGCCACCAAAGATAACAAGAATGGCGACTTCTTCTGCTTTTGGCTGAAATTGCATTGACTCCTTGGGGTACACAAAAAGACTTCAGAGTTCAGTGAATGTGTACCCAGACCCCTGGGAGGGTGTGTGACCTTGAACAAAGAGAGGCCAGCCTTGCAGGGCCGTGGGAAGGGTTCAGGGGGATGAGGCACGGACAGCAGACAGCTCGGGCTCTGGGGCAGGACCCCAGGCCGAGGCGGCTCAACCTCCCTGGGCCTCCGCTTCTTTCCTGGTGAAGTGAACATCATGCCGCCTGCTTTACTCATTCAGCAAACCGTTACTGAGCCAAGGACTGTGAACACAGAAGTGTGTTTACCAGACTGAGTTCGTGGCCTCTCAGAACCCACGGTTTGAAGTTGCTTATTATTCATCCATCCAACAAATGTTTTCACTGAACACTTGGAATGGAACGGGCTGCCTCGTGGGCGTTAGAGTGACAATGGACAGCAACACAAATTCGATTCCCAGCTACCTATTCCTCATGCAGGGACCAACGCAGACATCAGTGACACGGAGCAGGGTCCTCACTAATGAATCCCACGCCAACATGCTTGACTTGACACAGTTGCGAAGGCAATCACAGGAGGAAGGCCGGAGTCCTCAGCAAACAGTGCTGGAGCGATGGACATCTACAGGCCGAAAAAGACCCTCGGTCCAAACCTCACAGCTTCCACAAAAATTAACCCCAAACAGAATAGGGACCGGCCTGTAAAGCATAATACTACAACACTTCTTTAAAATAGGAGAAAAATCTGCCCTACTGGTGAGGCTCACTTGGTTGGGGACTGTCCTGCAAAGCAAAAGGTTGCTGGTTCAATTCCCAGTCAGGGCACACGCCTGGGTTGTGGGTTCTGTCCCCAGTCAGGGCAACCGACCAACGTTTCTCTCTTCCACTGATGTTTCTGTCCCTGTTTTCTCCTACCCTTCCCCTTCTCTAAAATTTAAAAACAAAAAATGTCTAAAATAAAAAAGTCATGAAAACACCAAGTGCTGCTGAGGATGAGGAGAAACCAAATCACTCATATGCTGTTGATGGGCATGCAAAACAGCACAGCCGTTCCGAAAAACAGTTTGACAGCTTCTTACCACACCACCATGTGACAACCACACCACCTGGCCACCGCCCTCCGAGATGTCCCAGAGGAACGGGAACTTCGGATGACACAAGGTCCCGTGTAAGAATGTCCGTACCAGCTGTACTTGCACGAGTGCGAATCCAGATCTCCAGCCAGCTGAACCCTCAGTGGGTGAGTCCTCAGGCAAACTGCGGCGCGTACACGCGTGGAGCACTACAGGGCAACGAGCTGGAGCAAACTACGGGCGCGGCGCCCATCTGCGCGGAGCACCAGGGGGTTCTCAGTGCCAAAGAGCCGATCTCCAACGGTCATGCGCTATTTGATTCCACTGACAGAACATTTTTGAAAAGGCAGAAGTTTAGAGATGGAGAACAGGTTAGTGGTTTCCGGGAGTCAGGCACAGTGGGGAAGGGGCAGAGGGAGGTGGCAGGCGTTTAGGGGCCACACAAGGACCACTGGCTTTGGACTTCTATATCCTGAACGTAGCGGTGAATACACAGGCCCACCTATGTGATGGAATTACTTGGAATTAAACACACACACACACACACACACACACACACACACGTACAACAGGTCTGAACAAGACCCACAGATTGTATCGATGGCAATGTCCTGGCTATGATGTTGTACCCGCACCAATATGTTGACACCACAGGCTCTCTTACGAGTTTTTCTTACCACCAATGTGAATCTACAGTTGTATCAACAAGCATTTCCATTAAAAATAGCTTTCACTGTTTTGTATCTAAAAACTTGTATTTAACTAAAAGCTTGAAAATACAGGGAAATAAGATCAGAAAAATCTTCACCCTGAAATATAATCTTCTGATGCATTTCTTCCAGGTGTGTGTTTGACATCTGTTTGAAAAAATGTGTGGGGTGGGGCTAAAACTCTGGGTGGTGAGCAAGGCCCCACCTTCTGTGACATCACCACTCATTATTCGAGGAATGGTCAGTGACCACAAGATGGGGGGAGGGTGCCCATCTGCTTGTCAGGTGGGGACATCTTGCTCTACCCTGGCCACTCGACCTGAGGCCATGGTGCCCCAACAGGTGGGCAGCAGGGGCCGAGTGGCAGCCGAGCTGTTTGAACGAAGGGGCGGTCGCTGTGAGGACAAGAAGCAGGTGAGGCCAGACCAGGTACAGCCAGCTTTCCTCCCACCCCTGGAAGTCAGGATCAGGCTGTCCGCTCGACCCGCCCCTGAGCCTCACCTGGTGGAACGACACTGCCAGCAGAGGGGGTGCCCGGGGGGGCTGTGGTTTTGTTTAGTGTCCTGCTATGTCCCTCATGCCTAGAACGGTGCATATGTGCTGAATGAATGAACTGATGAATGAACTGAAACGAACAGGATAGTAGGCCCCAATTAGAGAGCTCTTGGAGCATTTGTTCTTAGGAGCAAAATTCAAGCCTCCCCTGGGATTTCTGTCACAGTGAAAACCGCCAACACTCACTGTCCCCAGCCTGGTGCTTCCACCCCCTGCCTCTCCCACGATGGTTTAATACACCATTCCTAAGAGGTAGCTGCTGTGGGCCTCATTCACAGATGGGTAAACTGAGGTTCAGAAAAACAAAAAGGACGGACAGAAAGTGCATGCTGGGATCCGAAGCCAGGCCCAGCTTATTGCAGAGCCCTTAGCAGGATTACCCTGCAGGCCCCGCCCCCTGGGGGAGAAGTGAGGGAGGGACGGAAGGGAGGCTGGAAGGTCAGCAGGGCCTCCTGTGTCCAGGGAGAGATGGGGTTTCGTTCTGAGATTAATCAGAAAGCACTGGAAAGTTTTTTTTTTTAATTTTATTTATTTATTTTTAGAGAGGGAAGGGAGAGGGAGAGAGAGAGAGATCAATGTGCGGTTGCTGGGAGACATGGCCTGCAACCTAGGCATGTGCCCTGACTGGGAATCGAACCTGCGATGCCTGGTTCGCCTGCGCTCAATCCACTGAGCTACACCAGCCAGGGCAGCACTGGAAAGTTTTAAGCAGAGCAATGGATGATTGATCTACAGACATTTTCAAAAGATTCGTGCACCTGTTCACGTACTATACACGCTCCAGTACCTCCTTTGTGCTGGTACTCACAGCGAGACGGGGCCAGAGGGCACCCCTCACACCGCCCACGGCTTTTCCTCAAAAGTGTCCACAAACGCCAAACCTCAGGAAGCTCCTTTTAGAAACAGCATTCGTCGGGTTCTGTGGAGCGGGGGACACTGACACCCCCATCCCCTCATGAGGAGGCACGCCACTCGCTCAGACGGCGAAGGCCCCCAGGAGCCCCTCGGCAGGGACGTTCGCCTGATTTCGTGGATCCGAGCCCCACCCCTTCTTTCCGAAAGAGCTCTACTTCAAAATCCATTTTGCAGAAGAAGAAACTGAGGCTCCAAGAGGAGCAATGATTGGGCTCAGGCCCAAGACAGCACAAAGAGAAAGATGACAACTTAATTTTAGTCCCTTAGGCTCACTGCCTTCCCTCTGCCCCGACTTTGCTGCCAAAGAATACAAAATAGAAACCGAGCAGCGAGCGGGCTGGTGGGAAAACACCAGCCTGTAAAGCATGTGGCCGGGGGTGCGGTTAGAGAGAGAGAGAAGAGCATTCAGACCTCCTGTTCATCAGCCATTACGGAGAACGGGAAGGTTCTGTGTGTCTCACAGGAAAAGGTCCCCAGGGAACACTGTGGCGGGAATAAAAAACATCCTAATCTCTAGTGTTTGGGGCAACGCCTGTCACATTAGCTGCACACACCCAGGCCACCGCCACCTGGATGGAGCTACGGAACATTCTGGTACCCCAGATGGCTCCTTCAGGCACCCCACCCATAACCACGATTCTGATTCCCGTCACTGCAGACAAGGCATGGATGTTCTAGGATTTCACGGGGATGAGATCCGTGTGCACCTTAGGGTCCGGCTTCTTTCACTTGTCGGTGAGTCTGCAAGACTCAGCCCGATTGGAGGCAGCGCGGTGTGTTTTTATTGTTGAAGTTACTAATGTAGCTGCTCACCTGCATACAGAGGACTATATGGGGAGAGGCATATTGTGACAATCTTTTATCTTCTTTGTGGTGGCAGTGGGGCTAAGCCTTGCCTCACAAATTCAGCTCCGTGAGAAACGTGTGCTTTTGAGTCCCGTTAAATCTGGCTCCGTCCGCATTTGGGGAGCCTGGGGAGAATTCGGCACCTGTCAGCACGGTGTCTGCCCTGACACTGCCACTGTCCCCACTCATATCGTCTGTTGAAAGCAGGTGTGTCTGAAGTCCCATGCCGGCCAGGGGTGAGGAGGGAGCTGACTGCAAAACACACATGAGGGAACTTTCTAGAATAATGGAAATGTTCCATATCTTGATTGCAGTGGGAGTCCATAGGTACAGACATTTTTCAAAACTCATCAAACTGCCTGGCTGGTGTAGCTCAGTGGGTTGAGTGCTGGTCTGTGAACCAAAGAGTCGTTGGTTCGATTCCCAGTCAGGGCTCATGGCTAGGTTGTGGGCCAGGTCCCCAGTAAGGGGCCCATGAAAAGCAACTATGCATTGATGTTTCTCTCCCTCTCTTTCTCCCTCCCTTCTCCTCTCTAAAAATAAATATCTTTAAAAAAAATAATTGAATTGTACATTTAAAATGTGTGCCTTTGACTGCATGCAAAATACACAATAAAGCTGATCCCTTTTAAAGATCCTTCAAGACAAAGGATGTAAAAGTGAGGTAAGGAGTGAAAACAGAGGTGGGCCTTCCTTCTCAAGAGGGAGAAGAGAGAAAAACTCCAATGAAATGTCGGTTGGCTGCCATGCTTTCTATTTCTGCAGGGTCTGGGGGTTCATGGGTAAGCAAGGGACTTAGATAACTGGGGAAAAGTTCATCTCTAAACACAATTTTATCGCTGCCCCCTGCCCAAGAGAAGCAAGTGTGCCTGCTTTGCTCATGCCTCCCAGCAATTATCACCGCCCTCCCCCTCCTCTCACCCCCAGGTTCTGTTGGCGCTGCTGATCTTGGTGCTGTACATGGGCGCGGGGATATCAGGTGAACTTTCCGGGACCAGAGAGAGGAGAAGTCAGGCGAGCGTGGACTCAGAAGGGCACCCTGGGGAGGGTTGCATGCCAAGTTGGTCTTGGGTTTGCCCTCTCCCACTGCCCTGTGTCCACCCAAGTTTACATCAACTGCTGTCCATTCGCCCTTCTTAAGGAGTGTCTTTGTGCCCATTTCAGGAAGAAGTTGGGATGTGTCAGAAAGGATCAGAGAGTGTAGCTGCCCCCAAAATCCTGTGGCTTCCCAGGTAACATAGGGATGCTGAAGGGATGTCAAGAATGGCTGAGGAAACCTGGGAAGGCTTCCTGGAGGCATCACTGGCTAGCTGGGTCTTAAAGGATATGTAGGAGCCGGGGGAGCATATTCCAAGCAGGAAGAGTAGCATGCGGCAAAGGCTCAGGGAACTTTCAGAAACCGGTGGCCAAGGGGTCCTATGTGAAAATGCTCAAGATGTAAATTCGGTGTCTGTCTTTCAGGGGTTCAAATACCAGACCAGTGGCCCCACAAAAGAGCCGATAAGGGTCATCAGGACCTGGTTGAAGGAGAATGTGCAAGTTTTCTTGGAAAAGCTTGAGAACGAGGTGTGCAAGCTGGAGCAGCTGGTACGGGACCTGGAGGAGTGGCTAGATCTCCTTCTGGGGGAGGGGCAGCCCCAGGGGCCCTGCTGCACCCACAGAAATCACTTGTAGGGGGCCAGGGCTGGGACCTGGGGAGAGGCCAAGGACATGGGGGAAAGGCTTGCCAGGGGCTCCTCCAAGTAGGACAAAGCCCTGACACTTGAAGTTCAAGGCAGGCAAAAAATAAAAGTTGGGACACTGGGAATGCGGTTGGTGCCACTCCTGGTTCCTGAACACCAGAACACGCTGGGAAGACACTGGGGCCCGGCCAGGACGTCCTCCCGCTCACAGGGCTCTGGCCCTACGGGCGTCGATGTGGACTCAGGGTCAGCCGCGGGGTCAGGAGCCTTCTCTCCCACTTCCCCAGGATGCTGTGCAAAATCCCTTACCATCTCAGGCGAACTGCCTCATTTGTAAGGAACCAACTCTGCTCTCAGGGTCCCAGTGAGGGTCACGCGTGTGCAATACATAGTATGTCTGCCACAGAGCAGGTACCTGACCGTACGTACGTGCTTACCTTTGACGTCTATGTGATTACAAATACACATGTGTTTTGGATGACATGTAGAACACAGCTAGAGATATTCTTAGAGAAGGTACATGCATACAAAAAGTAGGGGCTACATTACAAAAAGCAATGCAAGCCTAGACCCTCAAGGAATAGAGCCGCCCCTAGGACGTTAGCAGAGCCCCCACGCTGAGGAGCAAAAGCCCTGAAAGCTCTTGGACACACCCTGTGCCCCCCGCGAGGCCTCCCAGGGACACCATGCTGGTAGACACCCCTCCCACAGGTGCTGGTGGCGCAGCAGGGAGCGGGCCAGCCTCATCGTGCTACTGCGCGCTCTGTCTTCCCTTCCTGGGTGTGAACAATCCAAAGGCCACCCTTATGAAGAAGAGTCTGACTACGTTTTATAACTCAGAAGTCGGCTACCACTTGAAGGAAGTGAACAAAATGCTGCCCATTGACCTAGTCCGGGGTCCACTTTCACGTCTACAGAGGGGATTTCCGTCGAGGAGAGAACTGTCTTTCGCTTCAGAAGGCAGGTCCAGCCCCTTCCTTTCCATCAAGAGAGATGGACTGGTCCGTGCACGCACCAGCCCCTGGTGAACAAGTTTATAGGCCAGTGGGGTGACTTCAAGACGAGGTGACTTTGGAGAAGGATGCAACTCAGTGTGGAGCCAAGGGAACCACATGGTGAGGTGCTGTAGCTTGCTGGTGGAAATGGGGCTCACCGGAGGGCAGAAGTGCAGAGAGAGACTCAGGACTTGGTCTGAGAGTGGTCAGCAGGACGCTGCTGGAGGAGACAACAGGGCGGGGGAAGGTCTCCAGAGCTGACCCCCGGGGCTCAGGACCTCCACTCCTTCCAAAGGAGAGGCCGCCGGCCGTGACTCGGGGCCTGACCCCGGTAACCCGTGCGGGCAAGAGGAAGAGACAGGCCCAGTCCTGTTATGGGGCAAGTGGCCAGTTGGAGAAACGTCCTGACTGTTTGTCACCCATGTCTCTCTCCGTCGTTTGAGGCACCTGATGCCTGAGGTCAGCATCACAAACAACCAGGAACTTTTCATTCATTTTGGCAGACGGTTTTCTCCCCTACCTCTCTTTTACTTAACAGATCTATTTGGCAGCCTCCCTAATGCTCCCTCAGCTCTTTTGTTAACACTGATGCAATCTGCATTTCATTGTTTGTTCTACTGTGTGGGGTCAGCTTCGTTTCTGCTCCTTTACCTTGCACACAGGGGGGAAACACAGTCAGATAGCACATGTGTTAAAGGTAAGAATGTGATAAGACAAAAATTGGGTTCGGTGAAGTCCACCTAGGTATTAGCCATATGTATTTCTTAAGAATATAAGGATTATGGGGAAGAAATCACAAAGTTGTGACAGCTGATATTTAGAGACTGTACTTCCTGTGTCCCTGTTTTCTGAGCTCGGTCAAGTGCTATTGTCATTTCCAGTTTATGGAGGGGGAAACTGAGGCATGGAGAGACTGCATCGTTGTTCAGATCATAAAACCAGTAAGTGAGGAGCCAGGACTCAAACCCAGGCTGTTTGGCATCAAAGCCCTCACAGTAAACCACCAGGCTTCCAGCCTCCCCTCCATAAAGCTCAGCCAAGATAGTGTCTTCTCTCTCTTAAAAAGTTCTCATTTCATTGTGCAGTAATCCTGCCAGTTCAATTCACAAGACAATAAATATTCATTGCATGCAACTACGTGTCAGGTACACAGAGAGAAGAAGTCATATCCCCTACCCAGACACCGCTTGTCTTTCTAACGTGAGGCCAAGAAACAAAGAGGGGAAAACGAAATATCTACATTGTTTTAAAAGCCGCTGGGCAAAGTGCCGAAGGCACCTAACTAATTGCCAAATGAGCTACATGGTTATTGGCCTAAGAGTTCAGAGCAGTGACAAGGTGCTTCAGTCGGCACTGAAATGGAAATCTGTTCGTTTGTTGTAGAAAAATGCTGAACCTTAAACTAAGCTGTGGGCAGGGGAGATAGTGGGAAGAACCAAAGAGAGGTGAAAGCTGGGTGGGTGCAGAGAGGGGCCCTTCCCGCTAGAACCACAGCTCAGTCATGGGTGCGGCAGCCCAGCGCAAACCCGCGCTCGGGTAGGATCTGGAACCAGGTTTCCCGAAGGTCTCTGTGAGAATCAGGTTTAAAAATAATAATAATACCCTTGAGAAGCAGGGATCTGGGCTCCACAGAAACTATTTCAAGCCCGGAGGGGTTCATTTCCGGTCTGCAGGTCATATTTCCGATGATGTCAAATAAAAATATGGGTTTAATTTGTTCCTTTAATCCACAAATTTGTTCAACAAAAATTGTGAAATGCACTAAATCCAATTTGGTTTGAACCGGCTGTCAGAAGGATAATTGAGGGTAGGGAGGGACGGAGCCAAAGACTTCGCCTTTCCAGATCCCTCCCCCTCCATGTGACATTTCCAAGAGGAAATGCATCCCCGCCGGAGGGCAGCGGAGAGAGGAGACCAGAGCTTTATCCAAACACTGCGACAGCCTTCTTAACAGAGGGAGGCCATGCAGAGAGGACCTGAGTCGCCTGGGTGCTGTGTCCAAGTCCCTTCGCCCCTCTGAGTCTCCATGTCCCCCTGTGTCATGAGGGGCTGCTGTGGTGATAGTGAGGGGATGTAATGATGGGAAAGCGCCATGCTTGGAAAGCTAGTGGACACGTACGAGAGAGAGCGCAGAATAGAAAAGCCCAGGTGGCTCTAGGCTGACTCAGGGGACATCGGGCTGTGCCTCACTCTCTCCAGCGCTCAGCGCTGCTGGGGGCTGGGCTGGCCCCACTCTCAGGCAGGCTGTCCCCACTGTGGTGGCAAGATGGCTTCGGGACCTCCAGACTAGATCATGCACTGTCGGCCTCCCCAGGAGAAGGGCAGAGTGTCTTCCCTGACCCAAGGCCTGCAGGGGAGCCTGATGGCTCTCCGACCAGATCCCACATCCATTTCCGAGCTACTGCATGCAGCAGAAGGGACGCAGCACGCACATGGGAACGCTTGCACACCCGGTCCTCGGCTAGGGCTAACCCAAAACATAAGCTGAGAGGGAGTGGTTGTCCCAAGGGAAGCCAGGGGGCTGTTACCAGAACAGGGCAAACAGGCGCTGGGAAAAAAAGTTGAGTGCTTTTTATTTTTTTTTAAGATTTTATATACTTTTTAGAGAGACAGGAAGGGAGAAAGAGAGAAAAACACTGATCAGTTACCTCTCACGCACCCCCGGCTGGGGACCTGGCCCCTAAATGTGGACGTGTGCCCTGATTGGGAATCTAACTGGTGACCTTTTGGTTTGCAGCCGATGCCCAACCCAGAGCCACACCAGCTGGGGCAAAGTGCTCTGTTAAAGTGTCAATAATAAGAACCTTGAGAGTGCCCTTATACTCCAGCAGGGCACAAAGTGCCTTCCCAGGCATCCCGCCTCACGCAGATCTTAGCTCATCCAGACAAGGAAAGTCGTCATCTTCAACACCCTGGTGCACCGCCAGCTGCAGCAGAATGTGCTCCCCCGCCTGTGGGTCCGGGCAGCGTGCCCGTCTGCGGAGGTGACATGAAGGGAAGCTGTAAGGACAGGCCTTCAGGGTCAAACATACCTGGTCCACGCCCTGCCTCCCCACCCCCACGTCTCCACTGTGACCTCAGGTCCCTCCATGCTTCTCTGAGCCCCCGTCTGCAGGTCATAAACTGGGGCATGTCTACACATCTCCAGGGCCCTATTGGGAGGATTAAGTAATAACAGCCAACTTTTATTTAGTGTTTACTATGCTCTAGGCACAGTTCTGAGTGTTTTACGAGCATGGCCTACCTTTTTTAATCACCGCAACACATCTATGCATCAGGGACTGTCCAAGTCTTTGTGCACACGGGAGGACATTGGGGCACACGAACACAAATGTTCTGGGGTCACACAGTCCCACGACAGAGCCAGGACACACTTGACAGGCAAACTTTGGGGCCACATGATGAAGCCCACCCTGTGCTCCTTAAGCATCAAGTAAGATAATGCCCATGCAAGAGCTATATAAACTGTACCACTTTATATAAATATCACTCGCTGTTACTTCTATCCTCCCACCCTGGTCATTGAAGCCACGAGGGACCTAATGAATCTACCTTTCACAGAGTTTTTTCCCAGAGCTGGACTCAGCCTCTCAGTGGGACTTCCGCCCAGCCTGCCTTTGACTTGAGGCTACACTAAGAGCCCCATCGCATTCTGTCCGCTACCAAGTCCCAGTGGACCTGCATCATGCGCATGCGCACTCATCTACTCCGCGGCTCATCCGTCCCCACAGGTGAGCTGGGGCCACCGTGGAGAGTGCAACTATTTTGGAGATCAGAGCCAACACCGTTTCTGCCCGCCGGGAGCTCCCAGCGTGGTGAGGACCTGGGGAAGAGGCTCGTCCTGGGCAGTGCACAGTGCGTGTGAACTGGGCGCATTGTCAGAGCCTGGCCTCTAGGGCAATAGTGAGATGCTCCATGAGGAATCACGAAGGGTGGGTAGGTTACCCAGTGCAGTCAGAGCCGACCACTCACTCTTGTCACAAAATGAATTCTCTGCCTCGCCCACGTGTGTTGAAATTCTCAAATTCTACGTTTTAAATCTATTTCATTGCATATATGTTATACTTCAATGACATTAACGTAAAACGATAGAATTAGTGCCGGCCTGCAAACCAAAGGGCTGCCGGTTGGATTCCCAGTCCAGGCACATGCCTGGGTTGTGGGCCAGATCCCCAGTCAGGGGTGCGGGAAAGGCAACCACACATTGATGTTTCTCTCCCTCCCACCCCCTGTCTCTAAAAATAAATAAATAAAATCTTTAAAAAAAAATAGCTGCTTTTAAAATAAAATAAAATAAAATGGCTGCTTAAAAAAAAAACAGTAGAATTATACACCAACCTCATGATGAAACAATTTCACTCCTAGATGTTTATCCCAGGAAAAAAGCACATCCCCATACAAAGTCTTGTAAACAAATATTCATTGCAACTTATAATAGCCAAAAACTGGAAGTGGACTAAATATTCCAATTAAAACAGAGGACTAATCTGGGTTTTTAAAAATGCATGTCGCTTACAAGAGACATAAGAATGCAGAAAAGTTAAAAGTAAAGCGATGGGAAAACATAGCCATAAAAACACCAAAAAAACAGATGTCTTCAAAAGCAGGCATATGTCTATTAACACAGATCCAACAGACATTAAGATTGGGAGGTCAGACATGAAGGCTGCCATTTCATAATTACGGTGTGGTCAACTCAACAGGAACACACTACAGCCCTAAATTCAAATAAGCTTAACACGAAGCCTCAAACGCTGTACAAAGAGCAATAACCAATTCCACAATCACAGTGGAATGTTTTGAAACACATCTGTCAGTAACTGATAATACCAACAGATACAAAAATTAATAAGGACATACAAAGATTTAAATGACAGGGATGACAAACTTGCACCCACACCTGTAGAAGTCACCTGATTTATAGCAAAGGGACCACCACAGCACAGTGGGGGCAGAACGGTCTCATCAATAAGTGATGCCACATCGACCGCACAATTCTAGGGAAAATGTGGGCACTGACTCTTACCTCGTGTACCGTGTTTGAAACCCTATTTCAGGTGAATCAGAGACCTGCAGGTGAAAAGACAATAAAGCTTCTAGAATAAAACAAAGGAGTACACTTTTAAAAAAAATTTATTTATTTATTTATTTATTTATTTTAGAGAGGGGGCAGGGAGAGAGAAACATCAATGAGTGGTTGCCTCTTGTGCGCCCCCTACTGGGGACCTGGCCTGCAACACAGGCATGTGCCCTGACTGGGAATCAAAGCAGTGCCCCTTGACTCACAGGCCCACACTCAATCCACTGAGTTACGCCAGCCAGGGGTGGAGTACACTTTTATGGCCATGGACAGACAGAGACTGCTTGAACAAAACACCGAGAATGCTAAACATACAGGAAAAGATCAGCGAATTGAACTATTTCAAAATAAGAATTACTGTTTATCCAAAGGCACCATTAGGAGAGTAAAAAGGCCAGCAGAATGGGTGGGATATTTGCAGTATATGTTTTTTACAAAGAACCTTCATGCTGTGTAATACAAAAAGAACTCCCACAGATCAGTAAGAAAAAGACACATACATACACCCCTCCCCTGCAAAAATGGGCAAAATCTTCAACAGGCACTTCGCGAAAGGGCATAGTTAAATGACAATTAGTTATCCATGAAAGCCTACTTAAAACCACAATGCAACATCATCGCTGAGAGATGATATCAGAAAGTCCACTTTAAAAAAAAAAACAACTAACACCAAGGATATAGAGCGACTGGCGACGCTCACAGACCTCCACGGAGTGGGAGTTGGTACAACAGCCCTGACCGGTGTGGCTCGGTTGGTTGGGCATCATCCGCAAGGCAAAAGGTCGCCAGTTTGGGGCACACGCCTGGGTTGCAGGTTTGGTCCCCGGTCGGGGTGCATACAATAATCAACTGATCGATATTTCTCTCTCACATCAATGTTTCTCTCCTTCTCTTTCTCCCTCTCTTCCCCTCTCTCTAAAAATAAATACACACAATCTTTAAAAATAAATATGTAAAAATAAAAAAGAAATTGGTACGGCCGCTTTGGAAAAGTACTGGAAGTAGCTACTAAAGCTGAACCTACACATGTTTTATGATCCAAGAATTCCATTCCCAATGCATACTCTTAGAAATGCACATCTATAAATACATGCAGAGCAAGTCAACTCTGAAAATAACACAGCGGCATTATTTTTAACCCTGAAGAGTAGAAGCCATTCAACAGTTCATCGACAGTAGATGGGTGAATAAATAACTAGTATTCCATTCCTAAATGGCGTACAATCCAGCAATGAAGAAGACCAAAGTGATCCATGCAAAACCAAGGCCAAGTCTCTCCGATCTACTGTGGCTGAAATAAGTAAGGTGTGAGAGTACAAATTCCCTATGACCCCATATTCACACCAAATCCAGGATTGGGCAAAATTAACCGAGAGTGACACAAATCAGGAGGCTATTGGTTACTTTTGAGGGTAATAATCAGGAGGGAGTACAGAAGATACTCTGGGGTGCTGGTGATATCCTGTCCTTGAACTGGATGGTGGGTACCTACTTGTGTTCACTTCGTAAAAGTTCATCAAGCGCTTCACTTAATGTTCACGCATTGAGCTATATCATTATCTTTCAGTTTAAAAGTTTAGCAAAACATAGCATGTGCATATTATTAGAGTTCATGAAACACATTGTCATGTGATTCGCGGGTAACATTGTACCAATTCCCACCAGCATTCCAACCAACCCTCCCCAAATGGTGAGCATTATCCTCTTCAAAGACATTCTTTGGCTTTGTCTTAACTTGATTTTGCCCAACAAGCCAGCAAACAGTTATCACGTCTCAAGCTGCAACAAATCCAGACCCAATGCCCTCTCTGCTCCTCACTCCCCGCACCGAGGCAGTGGGGAGGGAGAGGAAGGGGTGACCGTGAGAGAGGCTGCCCCCCACCCTCCCACCCCGGACTCCGCTGAGGGGCGGCCTGGAGAAAAGGGTCCTGGGGCAGGAGTCAGGAGTCAGGAGTCTCAGAGCCTCACCCCCCTCTGCTGCTGCTGCTGCTGCTGCTGCTGCTGCTGCTGGGTGACCTGGGCAAGTGACGCCCACCCCCCTGCCCCAGTGGGCCTCCTGGGCCTTGTCTGAATTGGTTACGACCACATACAATCCTGCGGGTCTATCTTCAGCGTCCGGCACAAACAACACCCCTGTTTGATTACAGAATCTTTTACTGCCAAATCATGAGCATGTCATTCTGTAACCTCACACTGTCACACTCAAGCGTACCACGTGACATCTTAGGTGAGATGTTCAAATGAAAACTATAAATTATTACACTCATATTATTACCCTACCAACCATACTAAAGCAGGCCTTACTTCTGCCAGACCCTGTGTGTGTGTGTGTGTGTGTGTGTGTGTGTGTGTGTGTGTCACTGTTTCAAATGCTCTCTAAGGCACCTGCAAGTACATCGAGGCTTGAGTTGGACACTTCACTGACACTTCATTCTCTGTGGGAAGGGGAATGTATTTGGTGGGGGGTGTGAGCCCCGATGGGCTCTCCTGGAGGAGGAAAGGAGATAACTCCATTTGTTTCTCCTGAGAGGGAAGAAGAAAGAGCAGGACAGGAGAAACCCAGGCAGCCCTGCAGACGGTGGGAGGCTGCGCACTCTCCAAAGCGGCATCAGGAGCAGCACTAAATTCCCCGCAAGCTTGGGGCGGGTTTTCCTGTGGAAACTGATGGAGGACTGGAGCTCCCTGCGCTGCGGCCAGTCCCAAGGCAGCTCCCTGGAACACGGAGGCCAGGAGGGAGAGGGCGGCATGAGAACGTGCTCCTCGGAGATGGGGACGGGCCCACCTGCGGCAGCCACGCAACTTTCTTACCAAGGACAGGGAACCGGGGCTTGAGTTTTGCTGACTCCAGTCTCCAGGGCACAGAAGAGCCCTAGGTGACAACCACATCGCTGCCCTCTACCTGCAGGAAATGACTGTGGGAGACAGAACAGGGCTCTTCTCCCACAGTCCCCCTCCTTCCTAACTGGGTTCTGCACGCTGGAGCTGGGCCTGCTGCCACCCCCCACCCCTGCCCCCTACCTGCTCTGACCTCTGTTGTTCGACCACACCCTCGCCTGGGTACAGAGGGTTGGCAGCGGGTGCCTCAGAAATGCGGCCCTCTTCCCCACCCCCCTCTGGCCAGGCTTTGCACCCTGGCAGTCACTCTCCCCTCCCTCGATGGAAAACAAGGCTGAATTCATAATCTGACAATTTTTCAAAACTGCCTAACTCCGAAGGGGGGAAAAGGGAGCTTTCAGTAACCCCTATCCGGTAGCCAAGAATTAGCAAGGAAAACACTGCTTCCTACTTTCTAATTGATGCCTTTGCCAAGGGCCCCAGGTACGTGGGCTCCCGAACACGGTCTCCGGGGAATGAGTCTCAGGAAACATGTCCCCCTAGGCCACGTGCACTTCCTGTTGCCCGCAGGACTCCCGGGGGCCCCTGGACCACTAATTTCCCTAATACAAAACCACTTCTATTTTTGAAATGAAAAATGACTTGTTAACCTCCCCTCCCGGGTCACTATTTTTTTCTCCTCCCAGAGACGCACATTAAAGTAAACAAAGTTGAGATGTAAAATGAAAACAGCCCTCCCAACCCCCTCTCCCCCCTCCCCACCCAACACCTGCAGGTTTTACCAGCTCACATTACAAAGCTGGGCCTGAAGTGGCCCTAGAACTGTTTCCATTACAAATACCCAGTTCTCTTGAAAGTAAGGCGCAAGCCGAATTAGTCAGATTACATCAGGATAGATTTTCCTGCAGCGTAAGTTCTTTGGAAACACCTGCCTGGCGTATTTCAGACATGCGCCAGGGCCAGCCGGGCCCTCGACGGTTCCAGGGCTTGTCACAGTCCCTGCAGAAGTGGGCACTTGGGCCGGACTCAGTCAGACCGGGTGAGGCGCCCGTGTGGGACACGGGAGTGGCTGCAGGCTGACTTCCTGGCACCTTCTAGCCAAGTTTTAACCAGCTCTTGTCCCTGAAGTGCGTGACAGTACCAAGACAGGCCCAGAACTCGGGCAACCTGAGCCCATACCTCCTTTGGAGGGTGGCAGGGAGAAAGCCTGGGGCTCCATGGTTGGGAAGGTCTGGAAGGGCTGGCTGCACAGGGCGTGTGTTTTTGCTCCACGGGAAATACTACAATCAGGGAGGATCCCGAGCCCGGCAGGAAGCAGACGCACCTGGGCAGGCGATGCTCTGGATCACAGTGGTGGGGGGCGGGGGGTGGGGGAAGCAGACACCCCAGCCCCTTATCGCTTTCTATACCCTAATTAACTTTGCACCTTGGCAGCCTCCTCCAGCTTTACTATTTATTTTGCCACCACTCAGTAACCATGGATAATTTGCTCTTTCGAGTGGCCTGAGTTGACTAGAAAGTGGTACCCGGCACAGTGGGTTACATAAATTATGGTGAATCCACAACACGGAAAGTCATACCATGCAGATGAGCCAGGGGGTGGGGCAGAGGCTCTTGTGGGAAGACCTCTAAAATACATGAAGTGTGGGGGGGGGATCACGTCACAAAACAATGTAGGTCCGATGATCTCATCTATGAAAAAGGAGGTGGGGGCAGCAAAGGCTCCGGGACCAGCAAGTGCAGTGACAATCGTTCAGAAGAAGGGACAGGGAACTATTAATAGTTACTGCCCTGGAGGAGGGAATGGGGACAAGAGAAATGAGGAGGGACTTCAGTGTTCTCGTTGGAATATGCTGGAAACACTGACAACGGGAATGGAGTCGTGCGTTGCCAGTGTAACAGGAAATGCCCGGAATGACATCATATAAACAGTGTGTCTGGCGGGCGGTGTCCCAGCACCCCAGGGGCGTTCCTACATCCTGAAGGGTGAAGGGCCCACACCTGAAGCTGCAGGATGGGCAGGGCCCTGGGGAATGGCTGGGCCTTGCGTCCCTGGATTTCCTGGTCCCTGGCTGGGTCGCAGCCAGCCAGCGGTGCTCGGTCCCGGGAGCCAATCTCAGCAATGCTGCCAAGGCCTCCGGAGGCCCAGAGGAGAGTAAATGCTCTCGGATCAGCCAGCCTGGATTCCATCCTGACCTGGCCACTGACCAGCAATGGGACACAGGACAGCCACCTTGACCTCTCCGTGCCTTGTTTTCTCAGCTGTGAAATGGGGGTGAGAACAGAAGCTACCTAACAGGGTGGTCGTGGGGATGAAACAGGTTAAACAAGTAAAAGCCCTCAGCACAGTGCCTGGCCCACGGCGAACACTCTCTCCTAACTGTTAGTACAGAGCACACACTACAGGGTCCCCTTGCACATGTCTCTGCACTAAGCAGGAACTGGCCGGGTCCAAATTGGTAGACGAAAATTTCTCCTAAAATAAGGATGCAGGAGTTGCTCCCTGACAGAGCAGGGCCCCACAAATGCCCTGTGGGTCAGGGGAGCAGTGCTGGGATCTTGCTCCCTCATCAGAGAACTCTATTCTTTAGGGAACTGTGTAGACACAAGAGTCCAGGTTACTCAGGTCACCCAGAGGGCCAGCAGCAGACAGCAAAGCTAAGGGAGGCACTGAGCAGGACCCCAAAGGCCGAGAAAGCAGCCCATCTATACTCAGGGCACTGGAGACCTCGAGGCTGGCAGGAGGAGCATGAGGAGGGGCACCTTGGAGAGTCCCACACCCGCTGTGGCGCC
Organism: Tonatia bakeri; assembly: GCA_004024845.1. Classification (NCBI taxonomy): domain Eukaryota; kingdom Metazoa; phylum Chordata; class Mammalia; order Chiroptera; family Phyllostomidae; genus Tonatia; species Tonatia bakeri. The sequence goes on along the minus strand of PVIA01002620.1, from coordinate 98,975 downwards.
TTGCCAGGGCGCACCAGCTGTGAGAAAAGACCAGGGTTGAACTGAACAGCCCGGGCTACCTAAAGCCAGGAAATTAGTGACCTGGAGAGCAACCAGAGACGGTCGTCAAATGCAAGACACGCCAGCTCCAGCCTGCCCCCTCTCCCAACCAGCAGGGACCCGAACTGTGCAAACGCTGAAACCGGTCCCCAGACCCCTTTATCTCACTCGTGGCAGCCCAGGTCGGCAGCGCGACTCCCACACCACCCCTCTACCGCCCCGGTCGGTTTTTTATGACTCGTGATGATGTAAGGAGGCAGAGAAAACACAGCTGGTCCTGCGGGCAGTTTACACAGAGGGCGCTGGGAGGACATGTGCCCGTCCCCAAACACCGGCCCGGACAGCTGCTCGGCTCCCCCTAGAAGGTGGAGGGGTCCCCACCACCCCTCACAGAAGGAAACACGTGGCTCAGACGAACCAGACATGTCTTTGTTTTTTAACAAAAATCAGGTGTAGACATTGCTGAAGGATCGAGAGGTTTGGGGTTCTCCTTCCCCTGCCCCAACATCAGTGAGTCCTCATTCTTGCTAGCTTCACCCACGAATACCGCTCTCGAATCCGTCCCCATCCTCCATGTCCTGGGCTGGGCCTCCTTGTCTCCCTCGGAGTCTGTAGCCACCTTCCAACCGTTCTGCCTGCCTTCAGTCTTGGCCTCCCCCACCCTGTCTTTACCCAGCAGTCAGAGGGGCTTTCTCAAGCGCAAGTCATCCCGTCTCTCTCCTGTTTAAAAGTCTCTCCTGATCTTGCTTGCAGAGTAAAGCCTGAACTCCTTTTGCATGATGCAGCCCGGTCTTGCTGCTCAGAGTGGTCACAGTCTGTAGTTGCCCCAAACACTGAATCAGCGGACAACGAGACATTCAGGAACAGCCAGGGGTAGGCTCCCACCAGCCTCCGGTCACAGTGTTCTCATCAACCCATCAGGATAAAGCCTTGTTACGTATGCATTTCTGTTTCATCTTAATATATATTGAATATATATTGCTGACTCCTTGGCACTGACCTCCTGGCCAACAGAACCACAGGACTCATGCCTCAGTGAAGGTTTTCTACTGCACCCATATCTGGGTAAGGCATGGGGTATGATCGTCCTCGAGCTTGGGAGACAGCACTTCAACCCTATAGTTGGGGGCATTTTAACCAGCAGAATCGACATCAAAAAGCACATAAGTGGGACAAACGTGGCACGCAAGCCACCATAACAGGGACTCCCGTTAATGGTGTGGGAGCCGAAACAAGAAGACCGAGCGCCACCTTGCTTCTCCTCAGCTGGGGACGTGCCCATTGGGTAACTCAAATTCTTTATGGCTCTCCAAGTGTCCACAAATGACCACAAACACACTGTGAGCATTGATTTGGGGATTACAAATACATTTCAGTAAGTGAACTGGCAAATATAAAATTCGTAAATAATGAGGACCCACCCATCATATTTATCACCATTCATTGCTTATCTGGCTCCTCGGTCTTGCTTCTGTCTGGGAACAGAGTGAACCCAGGGCGGGCACATGACCACACAGAGCCAATCCTAATGTCCTATCCCCTTGGCTGCCATGATTGGTTCAGAGATTGGCACGTGACTCATGCACAGCCAATCAGAGGCCTCTCCAGGGATTATTCTACTAGAACTGGGAAGAAAAAACTAACTGGGCTGCTGATGACCTTGTTGGCCACCTGTGGTAGAAAAGCTGGTAACTGGATGGCGGGGCAGGGGCGGGGGGGGGGGGGGGGGGGGGCGGTAGAGACCAGGTTCTGTCAGGTCTGGTTTTCCTTTAGCTCTGCCCTCGAGTCTCTGAGCTACTTCCCCTCTTGCTTACCTTAATCTGGTTGCCCCTTACAACAAAAAGAATCCAGACTAACACAGCATAGGAGGCCCTTACTGATCTGGGCCCCACGTACGTAACTTCACATTCCTCCTTCATAAGTGACATCCCGTGACACAGAAATGCTTGCAGCGCCTCGCCTGCATGTCCACCCACGCCATTCCCTCAACCAGGGACCACCCCCTTCATGCCTCAGCCCCGTTTGCCGGCCCTTGTTGGACATCACCCTCGGGTTACCTAACCGCTCTCAGGGGCTCCTGTTGCACCCAGACCAGGGTCCCATTTCCACAGGGTTCCCTCGGTGCCCAGCCCCAGCCCTCTCTTATCTCAACACATGACATTGAACTTACCTGTTCATAGACCATGACAGCCTGGAGGACAGAACCAGTTCCTGCACCTCGTAGCAGGGGCCTGGTGCATTGGGGAAGCCCAGTGGCAGGGTGACAAACTGCTGAATTTCTGACCTGATGGGAAAAGTGCAGATCTCTGCTGTCACTCCTTTTTCCAGGCTAAGCCAGTGCTGCCGCATTGGGCCCTTAGTACCACACCTCACATGGGACAATGGCCAGCAGTTCAGAAAGCCGTTCTACCTGTGTGAGCTCCTTCAAGCCTCCCAGGAGACCCGGGAGGCAGCTGTGCCCTTCTCTCCCTTTGATGAAACCAAGCCTCCCAGAGGTAAAGTGCTGCTGGCCCATAGAGATCGCTGGCAGGGGACAGAGCAGGCGCAGAAGGCGGGCCTCCTGGCTTTGAGGCCAGAGGGTCCTGGACTGTGATGGAAAGCTGGGCCCTTTTAGCTGGACTGTCCCTGAGACTCGAGATGCCTGTCCATCTGCCCCTGTGTGGGTGAAGAACTGGGGCAGAAAGTGGCGCCAATGGGAGAGGAGAGCGGCCCATCCTGAGCGCTGGGACCTCGGGCCATCTCAGAGGAAGGGCACTCTGAGTTCCCCTAGCCCCAGTCACAGGGGCTGGGTCAAAAGCGAGTGAGTGAGTAACATACTCAGCCTCTGTGGAACACTTTATATGTGTCTTAAATATCCAGCTGACCCTGTCCCGTTAAATCCTCGCTATCAGGTAACTCATCGGCTTTTGCTGAGAAGGTCCCAGGTCTAAATCTCCAAGTCCCACATCTCAAGAGCTCCCTCAATCCCAGGCAAACCAAGAGACGTGGTCTCCCCGCCTCACCACTATGGCATGAGGCAGGCATTGGAATTATTCCCATTCCACAGATGAGGTTGCTGAGGCTCAGAGAGAGAGAGACTGCCAAGGGTCACACAAGTCACGAGTGGCCCAGCCAAGACCCAAATCGGCATCCCTCTGACTATAAACTCTGCACACCGCTCAGTCAGTCCTCCACTAGTAGCCCTCAGCCATCTGGAATGTATTAGCAAAACTGGGGCGCCGTGTAGGAAGAGTGGGTGTCAGGCCGTAAACATTGTGCAGCCGTGTCCGAAATGAAACTGTGCACCGCACTGCCATGCTCGCCGGGCCGCTCTGTCTCATCGGGTCTGAGCTGCGTCTACACGGGGCTTCCAGATCAGCTCGAGGAGGAACAACAAGCTTGACAGATGGTTTTCCCCACTGAATTGGCCAACGATTTGACTGTAATTGTGTCTGTACCCAATGCCAAAACAACAGGCCAATTAATCCAATTCCATTGGCCAATACAGTGGAAAGAGAAAATAAACAAAGCCAGTTGTCCAAGAGAGATGACCCAGTTGGGGACTGACACTGGCTGGTCATTTCAGCACGCTGACCAGCACGCCTGGTTTCATCCGGCCACCGTGAGGCACGTGGCAGACCCAGCCTGCAGGAGCTGGATTAACCAGTTGCATGGCAAGGTCCATATGTGGTCCCTATCTCCTCGGATCTAAGAAACCAGATCAAACTGATGATGGGAGCTACACACTTCCCCTGTTATGTAATGCCTGCCCTGCTAAATGCTTGCTGGAAATCGTTATTTTCAAAGGCCTCCGAGTTCATTATGTAAGAGGCACCAGCTCATGCATTCTGAGCAGGCCAGGGCAAAAATGACATTTCAGATATTGCACAAGTTTTACAAGTAGTGGCTCGACAAATAAACAGCAATTTTTAAAAGACAGTGGGGGGAAAGAGTGTATAAACCCAATAAAGATGCAACAGGGGTCATGCAAGACAGAAAGAGGGTTAAAGGTATGGGGGAGCCTCCCTCTGAGGCCTTCGGAGCACTTACATCCAGAAGAATGCCTCGCACAGGAGGATGGGGTGTATTCTAGGAAATGCCAACCAATGCCCTCCCCTCCTCCTGCACCACCGCATCCCCACCACATCCCCACTGCCCCGCTGTTGGGATTCAATGTGCAAAGTGCGGGGAGGCCAGCAAAGGATTTCACCAACGACGAACCTGATTGCCCATTCCTTCTCTGGCCCTTGTAAGCAGACTCAGCCCACCTGCTCACCTCAGGAAGAGCTCAGCACCTCAGGGCAGCTCATAGACACCTTCCCGGAGCCTGGGGAGCTCAGCTGGGAAAGCATCAGACTCCTTTCCTGCTTGCTACTCACCTGGATCACAATGGCTAACCCACTGGAACAGCCAACAACGGGTAACATTTATTAACCAGCGACTACATACCACACCCTGCTCTAAACACCTTATATATATACATCCTCCCACATGACCCCCCACAAAGCTTTGCGATAGATGCAATTAGCAAGCCCAATTTGAAATTGAGGCATGGAGAAGTAAGATGATTTTTCCACTGGTCTCACAGTGGCCGAGCTGGGATTTGAAGCCAAGCATCTGATTGTAGAACTTTTGGTTCTGAGTACCTGTTTCCAGCCCCCCAAGACACTCCAGCCATCAGTGTCTGGCTCCCAAGACATGCTCTGGCTCCCAGCAGCTGCCCTCAGTTCTCCCCGTTTGGGAAGTCCCAGCTGGAAGCCAGAGCTGAGGCTGAGTCAGTGTATGTGTGACCCCCCCAGTGGTGGGTCAAAACCTTCCACTGAAGGTTTTGACTGGAGGAGAAAAGAGGCGTTTGCAAACAGCACAAGACCAAGGCCTTAGACTTGCATCTGAGTCCTTTAAAGAAAGGAGCTAAAGACAGAAGCTAAGAATGTATCAAAATGCTTCACACAGCAATGAAAAAATAATAATACCCAATTCAAACTGGCTTGAGATAGTTAATTTATCTGTTTCATACGAGAGCAAGTCTTACAGGGAGTGAGGGGGACTTCAAGTTCAACTGATCCAATGTTGCAATGTGTCCTTAAGTGTGTTGAGAACTGCCCTGTGTGGTTTCAGAAGCTACAACCCCCCATGTCTAAGGCTGAGTAAAGAGACCTTGGGACCATAAGCCACTGAGGAGACAAAGCTTATCTCCCTGGTAGGGGCACCACCTCTGCCCCCTTTTACTTCGCCCCACTTGGCCCCGGGCAGATGACAGGTAAGATTCCTCAAGGGAGAAACAACCTAAGACAGGCATGATCACAAAAGGGCCCTCAGGGAAGGACTTGGGGGCTATAGGAAAAGGGGGTGGTGGACCCTCACCCCTCAGCTTTGACATAGCATGAGTCCTCATTCTGTCTGTAAGAAGTCTCCTAATCTCTTGGCTGCTTTACTTCCCCTGCCTGACTTAAGCTTGAAACAATGATGGAGGGTGGTGCAGCCCTGAGCAGGAATGGGAGGTTCCCCAGGGTGATCAGGCCTAAGAAGGAATGCATAAAATCCTATGAAAACTGCTTTGCTAAGAATGCCCTCAATTTCCTGATAAAGGTCCAAGCATGAAATGAGTTTGTTCCCCAAAGTTTTATGACCCTTTGGCTAACTGACCCTAACTCCAAAAAAGTCCTCATAGTTCGTTGAATATTATCTGTAAGAAGTAATCAGTAATAGCCTTTCCTTTGTTATCGGTAAAAGGTAATCACCTAAAGTGAACCTGAGCATAATGAATGAGAATCTTCTCTGATGTATGCTATTAGAAAGCAAGAATAGCCTGTCCAGGTAAGGGTCAGGGCACTAGCCCTCTCAGAGAGTGGCCGTGCCATCCCTTTTTCTCCACAGGACTTCTGCAGTCCGTGTGAATTTGTTGCATCCACAACATATGAACCTGGCTGGGAGGAGTCCGCATCACCTAAGGACTTCGGATCTTGCTGTTTTTCCATCACTCACTGACCACAGTGTCAGCTTCATTCCTAGGCTGGTCCCCTTGCGCCTGTGAGACAGGGGTCGGCTGCAGCCCTGGCTGCTGCGCCCTGTTCTCTCGGTTTGCTGGGAGAGGTGGGTAGCCTGGCTCCTCTCAAAACAGTAAGAAACCTTCTCTTCCCAGAAGGCACCCATTCACTCTGCCTGGGACTCCTCCCAGCCCCAGCTTGAGTGAGCTCCCAAGGGACACTGCTCAACCGTCCCCTTGAGGGTTGTGGCTGTGGCACTCCAGGCACTGTGTCCTCGTGCCTACATCCCAGTCCCACAGAGCTCCCTGGTGGCACTGGCACTAGCTAGGCCCTGCCCTCGAGTCAGTCTGGGGGCAGCAGACATTACTAAGGGGACTGGAGAATCGGCTCAAAGGATCATTTGCTGGGTCACATGAAAAGGCAGCCCAGGGATTCCCAGGCCCAGTGTCCTATACAGAGTGCACTGTAGTGAAACTCTATGAAAGCCAAGTGCATTCACACCATGAAACTGGGAATCCCTGAGAAACATCAGGTCCAGTTGCTTTGGTGACACTTTTGGAGCCATAGGGACCCCTACCTGACCCTGGGCCCTCTCCCAGACACACATGCCCCTTTTGGCACTTTGCATCAGAGCAGGGGGTCAGAGCCACCCTCTGCTGGCAGGGCCCATTCCAGATGGTCAGTCATCTTTGCTTTCCAGGCAGTAGAGCAGCTCGGACACCAACCAGTTCAGTTTATCATGAACTCACACAGCCTGAAGAGTGGGAAAGAGTGTTGGCTTAGGTTGCTGAGTTCCCAGTCTGCCTCCAAGCATTCCAGTAACCCAATTTCTTCTCCTTGCACCCCTAATAGCCCCCCTGCTTGACTCTGCCCAGGTAGTGCTTGTTAGGGAAACGTGAAGGCCAGGAAATGACCCTTGTCCCCTAAACAGGTCAGCCTCGTTATTGCTTATTAATCCACCCACAGACAACCAGTCCACAGGCCAAGAGAACCTCAGCGTCAGACGCAGGCAGATTTGATGCTGTCTGCAAGACCAAAGAACCCCTCCCCACGCTTGCTCACAGCTCACAGCTGAGACCCATCCTGGGAGCTGCCCTTGGCCAAGACTCTCTCCTTGACGAACTTTTAGAGGCCTCTTCTTTATTAGGTTTCAGCTTTGGGCTTCCAGGTCCATCCTTGATGAGTCCTGTCTTAGTGAGAATCCCACCGCCTTGAAATCTGACCACTCCTGGTACCTGATCGTGTTCCTCATCCCCCACCTTGGAGATGTAACTCCTTGGCCTGCCTCTAGGGGGAAACATGTCTCCCCCCACCCCCCACCCCCGCCATCTCTTAGTAACCCTCCATCCTCTGCCCCTCACCCTGCTCGTCGTCCTTGTATTTGGAGGTGAGTCTGACCTCTCTCCCCTGTCGCAATACCCCTATTTCAGCAGCTTTAAATGAAGACTTACCTGCTCTTTCAAAAATTAAAGAATCAGCAATTTTGGAACAATTTTTTTCCGTATCGCTTTCAGCTAAAGGCAGCTGCCTCACTCGCAGCCACATCCCCTCCCAAAAGAACAGCACATCAAATAACTGGCCGGTGTCGGGCTCCAAAGGCGTGGCATCCTTGCCTCAATCCAGCATGCCTGGGACAGACCACCTGAGCCTCGGAATTCCTGGGGGGAACAGCAGAATCCTCTGTGCAGCTACATCTCAGTTCTTCACCTGCCTCGTCTTGCTTCCCTCTCTATATAGCTGCCTGCTGAGGGGAAAAAGGGACTCCACTGAAGGAGCCAGCATGGACCAGCAGACGGAATCTTAGCGTGGACAGAAAGGACAGAGTCTAGTTGCAAAGGGAGAGCTTATCAACGTGGGCATGCACCCTAGGATTCAGGATTTAACACCTGGTAAGGCCCCCTGAGAAAGCGCTGAACACACTACTTGATGGCTTTTAGAATGGCCGACCCCAAATGATGCACAAACACTGGCACTTCCATCCTAGATGACGGAAGAAAGGATCCAAGGACTCAGAAGGAGGGCCGCAGGAGAGTGGGTGTGCTCTCCAAGCCTGTTCTGCAGGCGAGCCCTGAGGATGCTCTATCTGTGGAGGCAGTAAGTAACGTGCAGGTGAGGGGGACAGAGGCGTCACGGAAGTGCAGGGTGGCTGTGTTCTGTGGGCCGGGGCTGTTCCAAAGCTCTGTCTTAGCAAGGGGAGCCCCAAGTCATGGGGGCCCGGTGGTGGTACTGAACCAGCAGAAACAGAGCTGGTGTGGCCACGGGAGCGAGCGGCAAAAAGAACCAGGCTGCCGAGGGGCTGGGACGCAGGCTGTGGGAGAGGTGAGGGAATGTAGCGCCCCTAGTGGCCACACAAAAGCACTGCCAAAGGCTACTTCGCAAACCAGACAAGAAGAACTGAAGGGTGATTGATTGATCAGGACACTAGGGGAAGCTATGTCAATAACAGATTATGATCCCTTGCCCAGTTTTCAGACCTGGAAGACGTCAACTAAAGGAGAGTCCAGAACCCATGAGGAATAAACTGCAGCAGGTATAGACAATAACAAAACCCCCTCTCACTCCCCCAAAGAGATCTCTAGCCGTTTCCTCAGGTAAAACATCCAGACGTTTCAAACCCAGGTCTAGACACCAGGTCTTTGGTACGACATCATCACAGTCTCCTGTGAGTGCAGCGGAGGCAGGCAGCCAGGCGATCATGGGAAGCCTGGCCCAGGCCGGGCTCACAGTGGGCCCCCCAGGGTTCATCCCCCCACCCCTATTCCCGAGCATGCAAGTGGAAGGGGCATTCACTGCAGCTCGGAAAACCCCCACATTGGTTCCTCAACATGTGGGGGCTGTCTGTGTAGAGAAATCCAAGGGGAAGCCCCTAAAATTGCCCCCATCCCTCAGCTAAGGTATTAAATCAAAAATCATATCATACCCCAAGAAGAGTCTTTAAGGAGCCACCCTTAATGACCGAGGAGCAGGGGTGGTGGTCGCTGTCATACCCCCACTTAGTTCACCCACCCGAAGCTCCCAGAAGCCAGACAGGTTCCTGAGGAAGACAGCGGACTGCCACAGACTCGCCGAGTCCTCGCTAGAATCACAGAGGCCGGCCCGGATGTGGTTAGCAGCCTAACGCAGTGCCAGCACATGGTATGCAGCCCCGGCTATGGTAAATAAAGGTGTTCTTTTCTGTCCCTGTCGAGAAAGAGCACCGAACGCAGTCTGCATTCCCATGGACCAGTCAAGGGTACAGATTTACAGTCTTGCTCCAGGGCGACAGTAACTCTCCTGCCCTTTTTCATAATACAGACCAAAGAAATCTGGACCAACGGACACTCTGCAGAGTATCCCAGGTACTGATGGCAGATATGATAGCTATCACTACATCGAGGACATCATGGTAATCAAACCAGATAAGCAAGAAGCGGCAAGAGTGCTGGAGGTCTTGATGAGACAGACACACGAGTGCCAGATTTTGGGAAAGTAACCTTACAGAAATCCAGAGACCCTCTGCATGGGTGCATTGTCAGGGGTCTTGTGGTGTGAAGCATGCAAAAGAAGGTACACTGTGGGAGGGGATGCCCCCCATAAAGTAAAGGGCAGCTGCTACATTCTCCTGAGACCCTGACAGTGAGCAGAATGCTGCATCAAGGAAATCCATCCACCC
>PVIA01002620.1:0-89218 GCA_004024845.1 Tonatia bakeri | reverse complement strand
GGACCAATTCAAAAACAGCATTTCAGGTGACCCTTATAAAAGGGCAGAGCACCCTAGACAAAGCCCAAGGTCGAAGTAAGGCCACCTGTCTCTACTTCAGATCTTTTGGATATCTCCTCCCTCCAGTGGACAGAGCGAACGTTCAATAAAAATCCAGACAGTCTCGCAGGGAAGAGGTTTTCCTGGGGCGGGGCGAGGAGAGATGTATTAATCAGAGGAGCTTACAGAGTCAGGCTGGGGTTTCTTCCCCCCTGATTCACGGGTATGTTTGTAGCTGGTTTGTGGTGTGCACCACCCTGTCCTGCCGGGATGCTTGGCCTCCGAGCGCTCCGCAACCTCTCCCTGAGTTCTGCTTGGTGGCTGAAGCAACAAACATCCTCCTCTTGTACACAGCGAGCGAGAGGCGGGCCGACTCCGACGGGTCTCCACCGCTTCCAAAACTACCCGGCAAGCTTGCTGGCACCAGTTCACATTCTTCCAGGTTTCAGCAGGGGCAGAGGCTGAAAATTGGCCTCTTGAAGCACCCTTGGCTGAACTGTGTGAGTTCATGAAAAGAAAAAAAAAACAACACACGTGGAACAACTGCTCCAAAAAAATCCCCACTGGGCCACAGCTGTGTCGTTTCGTCTGACCTTTTCTGCTGGAGGGTAATCATCTTTATAGAATAAATTGCCCCAGAGTGAGGGCACACCGCACAGGGTCATGGGGAGTCCAGAGGCTCTGGTATCTAAAGAAGCCAGATTCAAAGGCAGGCTCTGCTTCTGGGTGGTCTCTCAGCTACCCCACAGAGCCTCTCACAGCCTTGGTTTCCGCATCTGCAAAATGGGAATCCCAACTAGCTCCTTGCACGGATCAAAGGAGAGAGTGACTGTGAGGCGCCTGGCACCCGGCACTGGCCCTCGGAATCCTTCTTTCATAACTGGATCGGCTTTCGCAGACTTCAAGTTTGTCGGGGTGGGAAAGGGCCAGCGGGAGCATCATGTCCAACTTACAGTTAGTTGAATGTGCAGTTCTCACAGCCCCAGGGCTCCTGGCTGATGGCTGACCTCACCCAACTAGGGCAGAGAGGCTTCAGGAAGAGAAATCAAGACAGTGTTCTACTTAGGAGGAAATACTGGAAGGTGTCTCCCGCAGCCCCAGTTTCTGAGAGCTCACTCCCTGCCTGCCATCCGTAGTGGCCGTGCGGGCCTGACACATGGACCGTGGCAAGGAGGGGGGAGTGCGAGGAAGCGGGCTGGACGGGGCTGGTACTTGCCAGCAGAGCAGGAATCCGTGCCCCTGCCGGTGGTGTCCCTGGAGCTTGGGGCAGGCATGTCATTCAGGACGGCCCCCCACAGGCGGGCCCAGAAGTGCTCCTAACACGAAGACCCTGGTGGAGGCCGGGGCTCTCCAGATTGCTCAGGCACAGCTTGTTCCCACACAAAACAGATGAATCGAGAGAACATGTTGGCCCCTGCCACAGAGAAGTCCAGGGCAGGACCGTTCTCGGCAAAGCTCATCCAGCAGCTCGGTGGAGTATCCACAAGTTGTTTTTGTGCCTCTGCATGCTGCCTTCTGCCAAGTCTGCCTCGCGTCAGGGCTGCCTCCCCTCCTGGCCACAAGGGGGCTGCCAGCAGCGGCGAGGGCATCTCGGTCCAGTGAACAAAAAGAGCTCCTTCCAGAGAGCTTCCATGAAAGGGGGGAAAAAAGGCTTCCTTCCCCAGGACACTGGCCAGTCACTGAGGCCAGACTATTGAGCTGTGAGCGTGTATTTCGGGCCAACCAGGATCTACTTCCCAGAGCCAGGACTTGGGCCTGCTTCCCCTTGAAAGACAAGAGCTACATGGGGGACAGCACCCAGTTGCCCCCACAGGGATGCCGATACCACGGTGAAGAGGGAGTGATGGTGGGCGGCCGAGAGCGGCAGGAACGCCATCGCCATCTACACTTTGCCCGCCCTGAGGGAGCTCCAGCTCTTCCCCACGTCCCTGCTCTCCTCTCCCGGGAAGGCAGACACTCAGACCTGACTGACTAGCTTGTCTCTCTCCGTGCAGACAGGGCTCCTTGACGGACTGATGTTTTGGAGGAGGGGGCCCAGGGCTGCCCAACAGCCTGTGCTTGGGGATGCAGGAGGCAAAACGGGCCAGGCTCTGGATTCCCTTCTACCTTAAGTTCAACATCTGACCCTGGCACCCCCATAAAACAGGTCTCCAACACCCACTCATTTGCAGTCTTGACCCTGGTCTTTGACCCTAACCCCAGATCCTATGCAAATGCCAAGCCCTCTGCCATCCAGAGCCCGGTTTCCTGCTTGTGAGTGACCTCAGCCTGTGTCCCTGGGATTTGCCTCCCTCGTGGCCCGTGTAGGTCACAGTGGCACCGCCTGTACAGGGGCAGTCAGCACCGCCACTCGCCAGCCTGGAACCAGCCTGCTTCCGCCATGTCCTAGCCGTGTGACCTTGGGGAGGTCACTTTACCTCTCTCAGCCTGAGCTTTCCTCTCATTTAAATTGCAAGAACAACCAAACCAACAATTTATACCACCAAAAATGCCGCTTCCCAGGCACTGGGCTGATGGCTCCATTTGCAGAATCTCCCTTTTTATGACCAACAATCCCTGGAACCACTCGGCCTGTCCAGCACTAGCGCTGACCGCATCCAGGCTCCAGTAAAAAGGAAGTTCTTCATAAAGGGAACTAGAGGCCCCCAAAGACAACATGTGTGTTAAGTGGGCTACGAGCGGCCCCGGGCTGGCTCCCCAGAGCTCCATAACTTTCTAGAGCCTCTCCAAATAGGATGCTGAAGCTGATCCCCATTCCAAAGCTGGTCTGTTTACAAACCTGCCTGCCCCTCGGGACTGCTTTCCGCCACCACCGCCGGCAGCGACTTTGAGAGCTGTCTGTGAGGTGGACACCCATGTCTTTCCACTGCTGCCCCAGCCCTCCTGCCTTGGGAGCCCAGCTGCTGTGCTCAGCCAAGGCCCTGACAGTGAGCAGAAAGCTGCCTCGAGGAAATCCATCCATCCATCCACCCACTCAACCACCCAAACTTGCTGGCAGCTACTCTGTGCGACCCACCTCACACCTGAGGCTGAGGAGAGTGGGGTGCCCTTTGACGGTGTAATTGGAAGGGACCCAGGAACACCCCCTCCCCGCTCCCCTTTGGCAGGAACCCAAGGAACAAGGGCAGAAGAGAAACAGAGGAACCATTTAAGAAACAGCATCTCAAGTGACCCTTATAAAAGGCAGAATACCCTACACAAAGTTCAGGGTCAGAGTAAGGCCACCTGTCTCTACTCCAAATCTTAATCTTAATATCATCACATCAATGTATGCTGAGAATAAGTACCAGAGAGGTGGGGAAAGACTGGGGGGAAGGGGGCAGGAGGGAGAGAAAGAGAACCACCATGAGAGAAAATGAACCAGGCACCAGGAAAAGGCCTCGCACAGGTATGGAGAGGGAAAGGAAGACAAGCAAGCATGTCCCCTGATCCCTGGAGCCAGGCCGGGCTCACTCAGGAATGATGGCATGAGACTGACCAGGTGGGCAAGGCAGGAGGAGCCTTCCAGGACCCCAGCTCAGCACGTGCAGAGATACAGAGGGTGCGGAGCATGCCTAGGGAGTGCGAGGGGTCTTGGGGGCTCCAGCAGAAATGCCAGGGAGAAGAGGGAGGTGAGGTGGCAGAAGGCTTCAGGGCCCAGGCAGCAGAGGGGATATTCCGCAGCCCCACTGTACCACGGCCCTGGGCCCTCTCCCTCTGGGGTTAATCATGTGACTTGCTCTCACTTGCAGATGCCAGCGGGCACGAGGGGAGCAGAGCCTAGAACTGTGCTTCCAGAATCAGGGCTGTGCTCCTGTCCTCTTGCCTTTCGCCATGAGAACACGCTTCAGATCACTGACCTGAGGAGGAGGAGATATCTGGGGCAGACCTGGGGCTCAACACACACCCTGGAGTCGAGCCTGTTCGGGCCCCGCCAACAGCAGCTGCATCCCAGCCAACCCACAGATAACATGCACAAGAACCAGAACTGCTGCCCGGGTTGGGTGGCTCTGTTGTCTGGAGCATCATCCTGTACACGAAAAGGTTGCCGGTTCGATTCCCAGTCAGGGCACATATGAGAGGCGGCTGCTCTGTGTTTGTTTTTCCCTCTCCCTTCTTCCCTCTCTAAAAGCAATAAACACATCCTAAGGCGAGGATCAAATAAGTAAATAAATAAATAGATACTTATTGTGGTACGCCACTGAGATTTTTGTGGTCAGCTGTTATACAGCAAATGCTGATTCAGCCTTGTATGCTTCAGTAAGACATTTGGAATTTCTCCAGGGTGCAGAAGAAAATCATTTAACAACGGTAGGCAGATGGTCCTCTTGCAGCCTTCCCAGTTAACACCTGGGGTATGAGTCACTCGCTCCTCGTCCCTGGAACAGTGTTGGGCCCATGGGACCTGCATGCTGAGTCCTTGGGAGGAGCCGACGGAATTGTGTGCTTTTGCTCAGGCTGGTCCCGCTGCCCGCCTCAGCCACGTAAGCCTCCAGCATTTTTGCCTCCAGCATTTTCACCCCCAGCACCCTGTTCAGGCTTTCACAGAACCTTCCCCGAGCTGGACCGGACACTCCAGCGGACATCGTGCTATCGATCTGTTTCTCTGCTTCTGGACCGTAAGCCCTCGAGAGCTGAGACAATGTCTCTTTTCTCTTGGTCCCCCAGTGCCGAAAGCAAGGCCTGGATAGAGTCCGTGCCTGCTAGATGTTTGTTGAATGAATGAACAAATGAACCTCCCAAGAGCTCCTAGCACACAGCTAGGCCAGTGGCCCTCAAGCCATGAACGCTTGGTGCCGGGCTGCCAGCGTCTGTCCTCATTAACTCCCCCACCTGCTATTTGTCTCCTCTCTCATTGAAAACCATGGACTCCCTCCCATGGGCTGCTCAGCCTTTGCTACAGTGGCCTCTTTATGCCATTTTAATAATACCTAGACTACGGACAGAGTGACATAAAGGAAACCCAGGAGTCAAAACATCTACAGGAGGAAAAATACAGGTGACCTATAAACCACTTCACCAACTTTCCTGAAGACTTCATGTTTGGACCTTATAAATCACAGGCGCCTGTCCCGTGTGGGCCGGGCCGGCGCACTGCGGCAGGCCGCCCATCTTCGAGAGGCCCGGTGACACAATGGCTTGTTGATGCCGCTTATTTATACAGAATTTCCCACATCAATCTTGGGGTGAAAAGGGAGGTGATGTCATCCAGCGGCGAAACAACTGTCATCGGCAGAAAACGCTCTGCTGTCTCTGGGCCAGAGTCATGCCTGTTTACTTATTCAAGGGTGTGTGGATGGTAAGATGGATGTCCAGGCTGGGTTATGAAGCCCAGAAGCTCTGCCCAGGGTCATACCCTCTGACCCAGGAATTAGTCCCCTTCTAGGAATCTGTCCTAATAAAATCATCAGGGAGGTGCGCAGAGAGTTACATTCATGGTTCGGTTCCTGGGGTGGCATCCAGACAAGGAAACACACATACACAACCTCTACTTAATACAGCCAGAAGCGGGGAAGCAACTAGACTACGTCCGCTTAGTGCTGGCTGGCAGCCGGGAAGCAAGATTAGGTCCTTTCGCCTTCCTTTCCCCTTCCCCTCCCTTCCCCTCCCCTCCTCTCCCCTTCCTAGAGAAGTCTGTCTAGAAACCAGGTGTGGCTGAGTGAGGCCAGTCCCTTCAGAGCCGCTGGGTGGGGGGTTCCAGAGCTGAGCAAGGTGAAGAGCGTGTCTGTACAAGGTGGGGGCAGTGGCAGCGGTAGCCCAGCCTAGGGTGTTGAAGCATGAGTGTCCAGGAAGGAGGGTGGCCTGGCACAAGGTATCTCTCTGAGCAAGTCGGAAGGGGACCCCTGTGGGGAGGTAGTGGTGGCAGCCCGGCGGCGGCATGGGGGTTCAGAGCCTGAACAGGTGGAGGAGAGCAGCTGTGGTGGGCCAGCACGGGGGCGGGGAGGGCTTCCGTACTGGGTGAAGGGAGATGAGTCCCACACATTGGGTTAGAACCCCGGTGCTTAGGAGGCCACCATGTGATGGAGGGCGAGTAGCAATGGCAGTGGTGAGACCGCAGGAGCACTGGGCAAGTAAGTACATCTGTTCTGGGTTTCTCATGGCCAGAGAAGAGTGTTACAGATATGGAAAGGCAGGAGACTAGAATGATGCTGTGGTACTGGACTGGAGATACCAGTGTGAGTTCAAGGAGACAGACAGACGGACAAACAGGCATGCGTGTGTGTGTACACATATTTCCCAGCTCTCGTCTTCCGAGAGCATCTAAGAGCAACAACGGCCCAGTAGCGATGAGCACGCCTACCACGCGGTCATCTTGGTTTCTACACACCAATCTCCACTGAGAGGAGCCAGGGGTCTGTGGAGAAATGGCTGCTTGGAAGAGGTAGTTTGCTGTAGGGCTGAGCATCCCTGCATGTGCACATTCTTATTTGGCATGCTAAGAACGGCCGATGTTTTTAATTGGTCGCCGCCCAACAGCCACTCACCACTCTCTTCTTCCTTGCCTTCCTCTTCTCGCAAAGCTAAAAACAATTCACCTTGCCAGCCTCCTTTGCAGCTAAGAGTGACCATGTGACCCAATTCTGGCCAATGGAATGTAAGGGAAATAATTGGGCTGGGCTTCCAGTAGGGCTTTTTAGGACATAGGCTCAGCTGACATAACGAAGGTGATTCAACTTTTTCTTTTACAAAACATCAAAAATATTACATACCAAGCTGAAGTTTCCTTTGACCACCCCTCAGCTCTAGTCTCGTACCCTCCCCTCCTCTCCCATTATCAGTTTGATGCACACCCTCCCAGACCGTCCTCATGCACCATGCACTTGAATGTATCTGTATTTGCACATATATGATACAGAACATTGTGTTAGGTGTTTCCACAAACAGTCTCATCACGAGAGGATCATTCTGCAACTTGCTTTTTTGGTGCAACAACACACAGCAGAGATACTGTCATGCCTCACTTACAGATCTACCTCCTTCTCTCTAACCACTTTGTAGTTTTCCATGGCATGGATGCTCCGTGATTTGTTTAGCCATTTAAAAAACCAATGAACGTTTAGAATGTTTCCAAGTTCACCGTTGACTCCTTGTTTGCAGACACGATGCTGGAATGAAAATGCTCGTCCACGGCTCTTCGTGCACACGTGCGAGTACTTCTCTGGGTTAGACATTTGAAAGTGTAATAGCTGGGTCATAGGCTATGCACATTTTTTATTTTTATGTCCTTTTAAAATTTTAATAGATCCTGCCAAATTCCCTCCAAAGTGGCAGTACAAATTTACAGTCTCTCAGCCGTGTACCAGAATTCCCCACACTCTCAGCAACTTTTTTTTTTTTTTAAAGATTTTATTTATTTATTTTTAGAGAGGGAAGTGAGGGGGAGAGAGAGAGAGAGAGAGAGAAACATCAATGTGCAGTTGCTGGGGGACATGGCCTGCAACCTAGGCATGTGCCCTGACTGGGAATCAAACCTGCGATGCCTGGTTCGCAGCCCACACTCAATTCACTGAGCTACGCCAGCCAGGGCCTCAGCAACTTTTTTTCTCCCCCCAACCCGATGTGTAAGAAAAGGCTTCTGGTTGTGTTGCTTTGCAATTTTCTGGTGAGTAGTGAGTCTGGCTCCACTTTTCTGACTTCCCTCTCAGCAGGGCCTGGTCTGGGCCCCCGCCGCCCAGCGGGTTCTGGTCAAGGACCTGCACATGTAGACCAAGGGTCTCTGGAGTGGGAACCGTTGGACTCAGGTAACCCAGGGAAGCAGAGTGGGGACTCAATGAGACAATGCACAGAAGGGCGTCGGCCCAGGGCCTGGCACAACGACCTCCCCATAAACTCCAGCTATCGTCACCGGCCTCAACACTGGCATTATGACTACCACCTCCCCTTTTCTGGGGTGGGATAGGCGGCTGACACAGCTCCTGAGGATGCCCCCCAGGTGTGGTATTCACACCCTTGTGTCCTCTGCCCTCTGTGGGCATGGGCTGGACCTAGTGGCCTGCTTCTGCCCCGCTGGAGAGGCCTGCATGGCGAGAAACTGAGGGGCCGTCGGGCCCTGGGCCAGTGAGAAACCGAGACCAACAGCCCACGGGGAATGGAAACCTGTCGACAACCGTGAAAGGGACCTTAAAGGCAGATCCCTAGTCAGCCCTTCCAAGGACAACAGCCCCGTATGACACTGTGACGAGCCCTGAGCCAGGGGACCCAGCTGAGCTGTGCCCAGATCCCTGACCCATGGAAACAGTGAGAGAATAGTTGTTGCTTTCTCAAGACACTACATTTGGGGTAGTTTGTAGCACAGAAACAGATCATTAACACCTGATGTACGTCTCCTGAGGAGACAGGTTCCACTGGACACCCTCCTTGATGGGGAACAGGAAACGCAGAATCTCCCCTAAGAACATGGCGAGCATGTGTATTTGACTGAAAAGAAACCCACTGAATGGTCACCTGACAGAGGGAGATGCTGCGAGTTACAGTATTTCCAGGAAAAAGCTTCTGGGTGTTTTCGTGGCCATTTAGCCTGACTGGCCATCCTGTGCTTACAGAGACGGAGGTCCACACAGAGAGATGGGAAAGCCAGGGCTTGACAGACAGATGGACTTCAAGTTCAACTTCGCCACTTCCTACCTGGGCCACCTCGGGCATGTCACTTCCCCTTGCTGAGCCCCTCCTCTACCGTCGGGGGAAAGTGAAAAAAGGAAACCACCCCACTGACTCCGCACAGTCCGCCGTGCGGACCCAGAGACACATGGCCCAGCCGAGTACGTGTAAGCACGCGATTATTACTCTCTTCTTCCGAGGCTGCTTTGGCCTTGAAATGTCTGCACCTTTACAACCATGGAAAACACTAAAAAACAAACAAATAAACAACTCACCATCATAATGGTGAAAAAGAAATACCAGCTTTGTCGACCTCGTACGAAAAGAAGGGAGGCCCAGGAAGGGACGGGGTTGTGAGAGAATGTTACCGGAATTGTAGACATCTGCCCTCTCTTCAGCCTGGGAGAGGAAAAGGAGAGGATTTGGAGCGCTGCCCGAAAGGGTGAGAGTTGCTTTCTCTTTAAGTTCTCGGACCTTCTTTTCAATCACCCCCCAGGTAACCAAGGGCTGAGAAGTGCAAGACTGCTGGCTTCAGAGACGCTTATCTGGGCTGCCTCCCCTTCTTTTTTTTCCAAAAGCAATACTCACTCTAAAACCACAAACCTGCACCCGTTTCTCTTGACTTCAGCACCCCCCAAAATGATGTTTTTTCAGTGAGCAGATGCTTTTCTTTCTAACCTTGACCCAAGGCCAAGGCTTTACAGCTCAAAGAATCATTTTTCCCTCACCTTCCCAGCTCGAAAAGATAAGACAGAGAAGGAAGCATCCACTCGTTCTTACTTCTAGTCATGCTTCACTGTGAAAATTCAAGCTTCTCCTTCCGTGGAAGCACAGAGCCTTTCAAATAGAAGCGAGCAGCAGCCCAGGCTGACCCTGGCTGTGACCCAGACAGGCGAGGCCGAGGGTGGCTCGGGGAAGACGGGTGGCGATGGCTTGGGTTTCAGCTTTGGCTGAAGCCCGCTTCTGTCCCCCCTCCCCCTGTGGAAAGCTCGAGCCGCGTCTAGACAGTGAACCTCGTGGGCTATTCCCCTTCCAGCTCAGCTCCATCCTTCACCTGCCCCCAAAGGACACGGGCTCATCGGTAGGGGCTTCAGGGGCCTTTTGAAATGACCCCTGAGTTTTCTGCCTCCAGGATGACCCTGTGGGGAAAGGGTGAGCAGGGGGCGTCTCTTGCGTGGCGAAAAGTGGGCACAGGAAAGGAGCGACCGTGTGAGTCAGACCTGCCACCCAGGCCCTTTCCAGGGAAAAGCAGCTATGCCCACAGCCAGGCAGGTGACTCTCAAAGAAGAGGATGTCTGAAGGACCGCAGTTGCTATCTGGCTTTTCCGGTGACACTGCGTTCACGTTCAACAACACAGTGAAGCCGGCCACCCAAGGCTGGCGTTCTCAGCACAGAAACGGCAGAAGCAGACGCCCCTGCCCACCGACCTCGGGCAGAGCACAGCCCTCTGGGTAAAAAATGAAAACACAGGACGCCCTGCTACATTGGAATTGCAGGTAAACAAGCATTTTTTCTACTAAAAACAATGTTTTAAAATCTGAGATTCAGGTTTCATGGGGTGTCCTGTGTTTTATCCAGAAACCCAGCTGGTGGCAGGGGGGGTTTGACTGGGCAGCAGGTATGCAAGGTACCATCACCAGGCATGGCCTTCCGCGTGCCTCAGTTTCCCTTTTCCTGCCTAAGGCTCATCCTGCCCCCTTCCTCTTGATTCTCAAAGCTATCTGGGACTCATCCAAATTCCTTTCCTGCATTTTTAAAAAAGATTTTATGTATATACGTTTAGAGAGAGGGGAAGAGAGGGAGAAAGACAGGGAGAGAAACATCAGTGTGCGGATGCTTTTCATGCACCCCCAGCTGAGGATCTGGCCTGCCACCCAGGCCTGTGCCCTGACAGGGAATCGAACCAGCGACCTTTCTGTTCGCAGGCATGACCTCAATCCACTGAGCCGCACCAGCCAGGGCCTGATCATGCATTTTTAAGTGCGGTTGTCCCAAATGTAGATCCTTTATCAGTTAGAAAAGGAAAACAAAAAACTGGAAGAAGATGAGCATGACCACCCCCAAGCCCAGTTGGTGCCTGGGGCGGTCCCCACCCAGACCCCTTCCTCGCCCAGAGCCCTCACTGGGAGACGTCGGCCACGCCACATACAGGCCCTGGTTGGCCAGGCTACCTTCTCCTTTGCTGTTTGCAGGTTCACAAGGAAAGAGGCCGTTTATGGGGTGGATTATAGGGCACCCGGGTGCTGCCATCCCAACACCAGCGCGTTTTATTCGCCTCCGAAGGCTGGTGCTGGCAGAGGCAGGGTAGGCTCCGCACACCACCCTCCGCCTGTAAAGGGCCCCACGGGTCCCCTTGTGACTGCGAACAGGTCGATCAAGCCACTTACTAAAGAATTCAGTGGGGCACAGAGCAGCGGGGTCCTGCACCCGCCAAAAGGGAGGGGCCCCTCTCCTGTGGCTCACGCCGGTGGCCACACCGCAGCTGGAGCTTGGGGCAGCTGGGGCTTGGAAACACAAATTCAAGTCTGAACGTCAGCTGGACCACTCCATGGCAGTGTGACCTCAGTCACTGTCCCTCTCTGAGCATCCGTTTCACCTCTGTAAAGCACAGATAAGGAATGAATCCAGCCCTGGGCGTGGTGAGGACGCACTGAAACAATACAGGCGAGGTGCTTCACCAGTGCCCAGGACACCCGCGAGTCTCCGCCCGGGGCCTCGCTGCGGAATCAGAATCGTAGGTAGCCCATCCCAGCAGGCAGCAGGCTGAGCGCTCCTGCCGAGCTGGTCTTATTTCCTCACTAGGACCATCGGCCCTGAGACAAAAAAGCCTTGGGATCACACGCAACAGTCAGCCAGGCCCAACAAGTAGGAATTACAATAATGAGGATACTTGTCCCGTTCACTTGGTGTCCTTCTGTCCCAGGAGTTGCAGCGGGGATTGAAATAAAATCAAACCCCTTGCCCTCAGGACGTTTACCTGTTGTATCTCAGCCCATCCTCACTGTCACCCTGAGTGGTAAGTATGCTTGCTGTGCCCATTTTACAGATTAGGAAACTGAGCCTCAGAAAGGGACAGTGACTTGCCCAAGGTCACATAGCTTGGAAAGTAAGTGAACTGAGATTCATACCCAGACTCCAGAGCCCACACCTACGTTACTGTTTGGTTTCCCTGAACCTCATGACAAGGCTGGGAGGTCACGATCACCCAGCACCATGTGGCCAACAGTGAGGACAAAAGAGGCTGAGCCAGGGTCAGTCGCTCTCCCCAAGTCACCGGGCTGGCCAAACCTGGGGTCCTGAGTGGACACTGTGTGTCTCAATCCACAAGGCCCTGATCTTCCCGCCAGAAGGACCAGCCCAAGATATCCCAGGAGGCAGCGAGGCCCAGGGTGTAGGAGTGTCCTCGGAAACCCTCCTTTGCTACAAGAGACGCCACAATCTAATAAGAATGGCAGAGATAAAAGCCGAGGGGAAGTCAGGGCATTCACGACCAAAGGAACTAGATGCTGAACACCCTGCTCACCCATTTCTGCCTTTCTCCCCGTTTCTGGGTGGCCGGTGGGGGCCGCCTCAGGCCACTCCCCTCTGTGAAGTCTCGGGAAGCCAGGCCCAGAGGAGTGTTTGTGCGGCTCCCGCCTGCCAGCGGCTGGAACAAAGCTCTGAGCTCTCTCTGAACCTCTCCCCGCGGCATCTCGGGCTCCTTCTTCACAGCCTTTTCAAAAGGATTTCTTCCCTTTTTGAAAGTCTTTTTATACCCAAACTACCTTTTCACTTTTACCTGCCAGCACCCCAGCCTGCCCAACAGGTTCAGAGTGCTGGGTAAAGGAGGCTTCCCCAGCTCAGCCCTGCTTGGCTACAGAGGTTCCTGCCCCCATGAAAGGAGGCCAGCACCGATCGGCTCCTCTTTGCCTGTGTCTGCTACCTCTAACTCTTGGAACTGGACAAACACTATCTTTGTGAGTTGTAATTTAATTACAGGCAGACTATTTAATAGTTTACTAACTGGTTCCCCTGCGTACTGCTCAGGAATTTTAGATGGAATAAGTAACAGAAATGCAACTCAACCAGTTTAAGAAAAAAGTGGGGAATGGGACTTAGGTATTTATTGGCTCATAAAACTCAAAAGGACTCCAGAGTCCACGAGAGTATTAGCTTCAGCTTCAGGCACAGCTGGATCCAGGAGCTCAACTAAGTCAGGATGCTGTGTCTCACTCTATGTATGTGTTTCCCTGTGTCAGCTTCTGTTACAGGCTGAATTGTATCCCCACAACACACAGGTTGCAGTCCTAATCCCCAGCACCTCAGAATGTGACCGTATTTGTGACGGAGTCTCTAAAGAGGTAATTAAGGTACAATGAGGTCACACAGATGAGCCCTAATCCAGTGTCACTCATGTTCTTATGATAGGTTAGGACAGAGGCACACACAGAGGGGTGACCACATGAAGAAACTGGAAGAAGATATCCATCTGTAAGCCAGGAAGAGTGGCCTCAGAAGAAACCAACCTTGTTGGCTTTGACCTCAGACATCCAACCTCCAGAACTGGGAGAAAATGAATTCCCGTTGTTTCAGCCGCCCAGCCGGAGGGGCTCTGTAATGGCTGCCTAGGCAAACGAACACGGCGCCATTCTCAGGCAGACAACATGGCCCCTGTAGCTCTAGGCACACATCCCAGCTCAGTAGCCTTGGTAGAAAGAGTCTCTTTTCCCTCACGAGTCTAACAAGAATCCCAGAGTTGAGTCTCATTGGCCTGGCCTGGGTCACATGTACACTCCTGAGCCAATCCCTGTGGCCAGGGGTGTGGAAGAGGCTGACTGGCCAGACCCGAGTCATATGCCCACCCTCCAGGCCCCTCCCTGGTCCGGCTGGAGTCCCCCAAACCACATGGCTTGCGAGTAAGGGTGGGCAGTGGTCCCTGGGGAAGAGCGGGGCAGACAGGTGAAACTGCAGGTGTCCATTCTGCCCGGTTCTAATCTGCCCTGCCCACAATCCATTCTCCACTCAGCTGCCTGAGAGCCCTTTCTTCATTTACAATCAGACCGCATTGCCCCTCCTTCAGTACAGTTTCTTCATCTGGCCCTGCAGCCTCTCCATCCCCCCCCTCAGGATACCCCCCCAACAGCTCCCAGCATGTGGTAGGCACCCTCAGCTCTGGGGGCTTTGTGGTGCCTCTTCCTCTCCTTCAAACGTCCCCCTCCTCCTCCTCAAGACCGGGATTTCTAAAATTCCTCTCTCTGGGACTCTTCCCCTTCCGAGGCAGGCCCACCCCATTTCCAAAGCTGAGCTGGGAAGCCCGGCAGCAACAGGTGAGACAGCCCACCTGGCGTGGGTGTGTTTGCTGTGCGGCCTCGGGCAAGGTAAGCACCTCTCTGTGCCTCCACTTTCCCAGGACCTAGCTCCCAGCACTGTGGACAGAAACCAGCGGCTTCCCTCATGGGAAGCTCTTGGAGCAGCGTCTGGGGCATGGAAAATGCCTCATTAGCAAGAACCATTATTGCGCTGGGTTGTGTGGGCACGCCCCTGTGGGGAACCCTGCAGAGGTGGGGATCCCCTCAGAAAGCGGACACGCCTCCTCACCCCACGGGTCCCTGAGACTCAGTGGGGGTGCCGTGTCCCCAGCACACAGAAGGTGTTCAGAATTTCAAAACCCCGAATGCAGAAATGAGTGAGGGAGTGGGTAAGTGAGCGAGTGAATGCACACAGCGAGAGAGCCTCCAAGGTGGAACGGAACATCCTCCCTCCCTCGCGAAACACCACCTGTCCCCAGACCGGAGCTCACCTCTGAGCCAACCCCACCCCTTTCTCCTCGAAGCCATTTCTCCTCTGGCCCCCTCCTCCTACTTCATTCCGTCAAAGTTCAAGTGCAAACCACCAGGAAACCCCAAGGAATGTTCATCGGATAAATCACCCGATTACTAATCAAGTCCACCCGTCCCCCCACCCCTCAACCACTATTTTCCCTGTGAAAAGTCAACATGCCTCCTCCCCATCGCCTGACAGCAAAGCCATTAAACCCAGGAAGGGTGGGTCTCCACGGCAGCCCAGAAACAACTTGAAAGTGGAAAAATACGGTGGATTCGGTGATTCAGTGGTCCTTAAGATAGCCAAAATGTTTGGTTTCAGCTTTGGCGGAACCAGTTCCTCTCCCCTATTTTGTCTCTTCTCAGATCCAAGGGGCGGAGCCTTGGAAGACACCTGAACAGGTCTGATGCCTCTGTGTTCCCCTGGGCAGGTCTGGCAAGCCCTCCAGTTTCTTCCTGATTTGCCTGCCCCCTTCCCTTGGGACCAGATCTGGAGGTGGCCAGAGGTGTTGACAAGGGCAAGTGGGCCTGAACAGCGCCCTCTGGAGGAAGCCGGAGAGGCACTTGAGAAACCAGGGCCCCCAGCACTTGGGTGACACATTTGGCTCTGGCTTCTGGCAGCTGGGGCAGAAAGAGAAACACACTGGGCTGCATAGTTTTCATTTTCCGACAACAGAAAGCATGTTCAGACCTCGGCAGAGACAACATTTGTACTGGAACCAGGCTCCAGAAGGAATGTACTGGGTCGCTGCAGGGAGAAAGGACGCTGGGTGACAAGGCGGAGGAGCCCGGCCACTGCGCTTTCGTTGGTCCCCACATTGGGCCCTTCACTCTCGGCAAAAACACCTGCTGAGCCCACCTGCTGGGGTCCAGGGTCACAGAGAGGGCATGACACCCCCTCTCCCCCAGGCTTTGTGCTTTCTCGCTCCACCTTCAGCCTGAGGGGGCCCAACTCCCGAGGGGGTCACCTCCATCCACCCACCGGAAGGAACCAGGATGGCCGCCACTCATTACTCTACGGGCTGGATCAGACTTCCCGCCTTGCTCCCAGGTTGTCATTATTGGGAGCGAAGATGGGACCAGGAGTAGCCCACACCCCCGGGTGCTCCCCACTCCCACTTCCTCTCTGCTAACAGAACCCCCATCTCAGAAGGGGGTGCCCAGCCCTAGGGTACATGCAATAATGTCTGGGAAAGCCAGAGTGCCCCCACTCCCCTTTGTTAAATACTCACTTTCCCATCCCTTGCAGCCAAGGCTGACTACAAACCCAGTTCTGGTCGTAGAGATGTCTGCTAAAGTTCTCTTCTCCCTAATACATGGAAAGCCCCTACTTTCTGCCTTCAACATCGTGAAGACGTGATGCTCGGAGCTCTGGCAGCCACCTTAAGACTAGGAGGTAACAAGGCTGGAGTCTTACAGGAATACATGGAGGACAGCAGAGTAGAGAGAGTCCGCAGTGTTAACCACGACTCACTGAATGAACCCGGGACTGGCTGCCTGCCTGCAGAGGTCTTGATTGCGCACAGTCCTGGCTGGGTTGGGTCTCTGCCGAGAAGGCCCTCCCCTGCACTCTCCCAATCTCCGTGCTCTCCCAGAAACGCCCCCACCCCTTTCCCTCCCATCTCCTTGCACAGTCCTGACCTCGAGGAGTTCAAACTGTCCAGCCCGAGGCCACCCCCCAGCCCTTGGGCCAGCAGCACTGGTTGGTGCTTCTGTGTCCTCTGTACCAGGCAGGGCCTCGCTGCCTGGTGAGCACGGCTTGGAACTGGTACAAAGCTGCAGAGAGAGGTGGCAGCCTGCTTGCATGCACAGGGAATGTTTTGGAAGAATATTTTTTAGATGTTGAGGGAAGGGAGTGAGCTTGGGCCAGGCTGTGGGGAGGGGCCACAAGGAAGGAGAAGGCCCACAGCAGCCACTAGAGTCTGGGAGGGAGGAGTCTGCTGGCCCCACCCGAGGAAGCCAGGAAGCAGGCTTTAGGTCCCCGCTTTGAGCCAAAAGGAGAGCGTGAACACACCTGAGCACCCACATGCATTTCCTTACCCAAGAAATGGAGAGAATGTCTTCCTCCTGCCGAGGAGAAGGCCTCGCTGGCTTTTGGTAGAGAAATAACGACATCCGGTGGACGTCCATGTCATCCTCAGACTCGGCCGATGGCTTCCCCAGCCAGAAGGCCTCCCAGGGCTGGGGCCAGCAGCAGTGAACTGAACTCTGGGAAGGTAAACTCTGATCCCGATTCTGCCTCCCAGTTGTGTGACCTTGGGTAAGTCACTTCCCCTCCCTGGGCCTCTCTTTCCTTCAGGAAAATGGGGGGATTCTGAAAGCCTTTTTTGTGAGCTATTAAGGACATAAGGGTTCTCCTGCTCTCTGAACTTGGGTTTTTTGTAACAGTAGGTTCCAGGAACTACTACCAACAAGAACAAGCATTAGAATTAGACAGCCCTGAGTTCAAGGGTCAAACTCCTGAATGAATGACCTGAAGCAAGTAACTATCTCCCTGAGCACTTAGTTCTGCAAAACGGGTTCCTGGCTGTTTCTGACCCCAGGGGTCATGGCCAGGATGAAACCCTACTGTGGATGCAGAGGTGACAGCATTCACTCCTGGAATATTTGAAGGCCTTATGTCCCCACCCCAGGGACATAGGGAGGACTCTGCTGGTCATCAGCACCTGAGAAAAGCAGGTAGAGGATCAAGCCCCCGCAGCACCTGGACAGGCTCCAGCAGACCTCCAGCCACATCCAGTGGGTGCAGCTGAGATCCCAAAGGGCTCCAAGGTCAGCACCAGCTGGAGGGCAAGGATGCCACTTGGTAGAAGAGCCATGAGACTGGAGAGAAGTGGACAGAATCAGAGGGAGAGGTGGATCCTCTCCCGCCCACCACCACCACCAGGAACCTGGACATGACTGATTTATACACCCCATCGCCAAGACTGAAATCCCTGTCCTGGAGAGAGGATAGAAAGTGACTGGATTACATGGTCTGCCACAAGGCCTGTGGGGACGCTTGACACCAGAGTGGTCAGCCTGCATCCCAGAAATAGCTGCATTGCCACAAGCCTGAGTTAGAGCTAAAGAAATTAATACCCCTTTTTTTGTTGTTATCCTCACCTAAGCAAATTTCAAAATCACTTTTATAAAGAGAAGAAGGAAGAGAGGAAAGGAGAGAGACAGAAAAACACTGACTCATGAGAAAAGCATTGACTGGTTGCCTCCCACACACACACCAACAGGGTATCACACATGCCTGTACCGGCGATCAAAGGTGCAACCTAGGCATGTGCCCTGACTGGGAATTGAACCTGCAGCCTTTCGGTTTAGGGGATGACACTCCACCCAACTGAGCCACACTGGCCAGTGCAGAAATTAATACCCTAAATGGAGGCAAAGCATGTGGACCTAGATGGCTTACCTCTCTCTTTCCTTCTTCCATTAAATTAGCTCCTGGTTGTGTAGAGCCATCCCCCCTCCGCACCCCATCCCAGCTACACAGGGCTGCACGTGGGAGTGTGCTGAGGCCCCTGCCCATTCACCCATTTCCTGCAATGAGGGAAACAGGGGTGTAATCCTGACCCCTCAGAGTCTAACCCCAGCCTGGGCAAGAGACAGATTCTCAGTACTAACAATGGCCTTCTCTAATGGCACAGCCAACCCGCAAGGGGGATGTCATCCCTCAGCCCACCCAGAGTGGGGTATTGTCCAAGTCACAAAGGCAGGAAGCTCAGGGGCTAGAGTTCGAACCCGCGTCTGGCCGCTGCCTCCCAGTAAGGACTCCGGGTGGTGTTTGCAAGGCCTCAGAACAAGGCTTCCTGGTGAAACAGAGAGGTTAACCACTCACTCAGCAGGCATCACGTGCCACGCCCCACACTTTACTGCGCCATGTCCTTCGCTCCTCCCTACATTCCTACCAACCGCTCATCCCTCTCCGCACCTGTCTCCCGTTTTGCAGGTGGAGAAACTGGGGCTCCTGAAGGTTACTTGTGACTCACTAGGGGTCACTCAGCTGGTCAGCGGCAGGGCCAGGACTTGATCTGCAGGTGGCAACGTCCGCAGGCTTAACTGCTCTGTGATTCCAGGTGGGGCAGTCAGCTGTGACAGAAGCCGGGAACACCTTGCCCGGTGTCGGCGCACCAGGTCTTTCGGTCGCCATCCTGACATCTGGCACACCCTCACACTGTGAGCACGAGGAAGTATTTCTCTTCTCTTCCCTTCTCTCTTAGGTCTGTGACACTGGGCGCAAGCCTCTACGACTCTGAGCCTCGATGTTCTCACAGCCTCACATGCGCTAAGCTCTTGTTTTTATCCCGTCTCTCTCCTCACTTTGCATACCTGTGAGGAGCCCTCCGCCCACCCCTCACTCCGAGAGCCTGGATTCCAGCCACCAGCCCCTCCACCCTGGCCCTCAACGTGGGGTCCCTGCAACAGGCCAGGCCATCTGCCTGAGAATGCCCCAGAACCCCGTGTGGAGCAGGGGCCCTGCCAGCAAAGGGTTTAAACAAACAGAGCTGGGCAGGACCAGAATGGGCTGTCAACTGGAAAGGGCTGCGCCTCGCGCTCACGGGCTCGGGTTTCACGATAATCCTAGCAATGGCTCTCCTGAGGAGGGTTGGGAAGAAAATGGTAGGGGACTCAGAGGAGAGGGGGAAAAATGGCCATGTACCCAAGGCAAACACCACCGAGAAAGTGGGCCCCGAAGGTCCATAAACAGAAATTGGGGCGGGGAGGCAGTGAGTGGGGTGCTCACGGGAGGAAGGGAGTAGTGGGGCTCTCTCCAAGTCCTCTGGTGCCTGGGTCAGAGGTCTCCCCACTGAGTCTGTGCAGAGAGACCACCAGGGGCCCTGTCCCACCGTGGGCAGAGCTGGAGGGCACCTTCTTGGGAAGATGGGGCAGCCAGCTCCAATGTACTCAGAGGCCACGCAGGGAAAGCACGTGAAAGAAGACAGAATGCACACAGTGAACCATGACAATGACCCTCGGCTTCAGTGGCGGGAAGGCAATAGGGAGTACTGGGGCCTGTGGCACTGGGGACAGCTGGACCTGAGCTGCCAGCTCCTGCCAGTCTCTGCCCGACAGGAATGCAGGCCCAGTATTGCCACTCTTGTTTTGTTTGGGTTTTTTTTTAAGAGAAGTAGAATAGAATGTACTTTGTTTTTTAATGTGCAGTTTCCCAATTTTTAAACAAGGCAACCAATACACAAGTTTTTGGAAGGGCTATGTGGACCAAACAAAATATATCCATATGCTGAATCTGACTCACAGGCCGGAGGTTTGCCAGTTGCTGAAGTTCTATGTCACGGTTGAGGCGGTGGGATGTGTCTGGATCAAACCCCACTTCACCCATCGGTTGCAGGGTGGCCTGGCCTCTCCAAGTCTCAGTTGCTTCGTCTGTTAAATGGGTGTAATAGTAGCACCTACTTGATATGATATTTGAGAAAATTATATAAAATTGTGTTATGGACAATCCTTGGAATAATGCCCAGCACATGCTAAGTCCTGGAGAAATGTTAGTTCTTTATTAACAGCACACGCAGGGGGACGAGATAGAACAGCGGCAGTGGACAAAGAAGGAAGCCAGCAGAACAGACTGAGCAGGTGAAACAGGTCCAGCCTGGAAAACACCAGTCACAGAAAAGGAAAGACAAGGAGCAAGGTACTGCCTGTCTTGCTGTGTCAGAGATGCCCCTTAAGGGACTCTTGTCACAAACTGGCACCAAACTGATAACAGAATTTTGAATGGGTTGGACAGTCACCTGAAGGTTGATGGCCCTCCACTATCCCTCCACCTCCTTCCAAAATTATCACCGAGATCTTGTGTAAACTTCTGGACTGTTGCCAAGCAAAACATCGTTAGGGAGGGTACCCTGCAAAAGGCAAGGTGGCACCCCAGGTCTGTGGCTGGGAATTGGCCCAGCTGCATGACCATGGCTGTGTCATTTCTTCTGTCTCTGAGACTCCACTTGCCAATCTGTAAAGTGGGTGACCACAGCCACCTCTCGGGATCCTTGTGGGAAACAGGAATAAAGCAGCGTAGGGCCTGGTACAGAGCTCATGTTCAGCCAGTGGGGTCCCCATTAGTGGTTACTGTGGCTATAATCTGCATTATTCATAGGGCAGCCAAGGTGTCTACCTGACCAGCATCCACTGGCCTCTCCTCAAGTGATCATCCTGATTTTCCTCAGGAAAGCCACCCCTACCCCTTCCCTGCTGAATGGTTCCACACTAGGCTCCAGGGACAGGTGCGTGGATTTGGCATGACCAAAGAGAACAGCAGAGTCTCCTGGGCCAAGGGGAATTAGAGTCAGGATTTCCATTCAAGCTGCAAGGGAAGAAAAGCCCTCCCACTAGGCCTACTGGAGTGATGAGTAGGCCGGAGCTGCTGGCAGATGTCTCACCCTGACATGGGAAGAGCCTAGGAATGAAGACAATATCAGGGAAATCATAGCAAAAAGGCGGAGGGGGGGGGGTCTTCTTTCTTCATAACCTTGCTCAAGCACCTGGATCCAGCTATGCCTGAAGTTCACCCTATGCTGGACTATTTCATCACATGAGCCAAAAATTTCTCCTTTGCTGAGGCTATTTTTGACCAGGCTTTCTGGAACTTGCAACCAAGACCCTCAACAGATATATGAGCCTTGAGGGTGAGTTACTGAAACGAGCCCCAAAGGAAGAGTGTAAGTGGTTGGCAGGTCTCACAGACTCGCAGGTCATGCTCCCCACATGACAGCAGCCTTTTCCTTCTCCCCAGGGGATGGTCAGATACTCTGACAGCCTTTCCACCTGCTAGTCAAGCTTTCCTCAAAGCAACGGTTCTCCACCTGGCACCATCTTGCCCCACAGAGGATATTTGGCAATGTCTGGGGAGACTCTTGGTTGTCACGGCTGGGCAAGGGGGTCTGCGCCAGCGGCATCAGGGAGGAGAGGCCAGGGATGCTGCCAAACGTCTCACAATGCACAGGACAGCCCTCTCTCTTCCCAACCAAAACAACCCCGTCCAAGAGTCAGCAAGAGAGGTTGAGAAACCCAGAAGGAACCTACCACCCCATATTTCACTCCTACTGCCCCTCCCTCAGCAACCAGGGATTCCCAGGGGTGTGAAAGTACCCCCCACACACCTGAAGGCAAAGCCGGCTGGCGGGGAGCCTCACACACTGCGTGGTGTTCTCCCGGAGCAGGCAAAGCTGCGGTGCAGGCGCAGTTCAAGGAAGCTGCCCAGAGTTGAGACGGGGCTTACACAGGATCCCCTCCTGGGTCTGCAGCCCTCCTATCACCATGACGGCCACAGCCCGCCACTCCTGGACCACCGGGGAGAGCAGGCCACCTCTCTGAAGATGCAGAGCCTCGTGCAGTGACACCCGCGTGTCCTCCCACACCCAGCCACCGTGGGGCACACAAGGAGGCAAATCACACCGAGCTGGCACACCCGCTGACACTCAGCTGCCTCTTCTGTGAGAGGGGCGTTCCTCGTGTATTGCTCCTTAGAACTCTAGTCCCGCGAGACCCTCTTGGGGGGAAAAATGACTCCAAGTTCAAACACAGACACTTCCATGACCTCAGAGCATACGGTAGCACATTAATGGCTCTGCTAAGTCCAGCAGTTAAAAAAAAAAAAAAATCCCACTTAACTTTTTTAACTGGGTATTTCCCAGACTCACTTGATCATAGAATCCTTTTCCACGTACGATATGTATTTAATATTCTGTGGAACTACTGTCCTACAGGACATACATGGGGAAGCATTTCAAGGGAACTATAGAAAGATGAAACAAGATATTAATGAGATATAAAAACCAATCCAGGGAAATCAAGTAATCGTGGAGATAGACCAAGGCCCTTCGGCCTGAACTTGCCTTAAGCTTTTCAGAATGGCTTTTCCTAATGTCCTTTGAGCATCCTATACACTTCTATGGCTGCTTTGAAAACATCTCTCCAAGGTGGACCAAGTGTCAGGCACTGGGATTCGGGGAAAAGTCAGACTCCAGCGAACAGTGCAGAGGGGCCGGATCTGGGGAGGCTGAGCACGCAGACAGCTGGAGTGGCTCTAGGAACATGGACCCTCCCAGAGAGCCATCTCGTGCGACAAAGAATGGGGCATTTGCCCCTTTGATCTTAAGACCTCCAAGTAATTTCAGGAGCATGAAATTCCCACAGATCGGTCAGTCATATTGACCTTGTTAAGGTTTATGAGGGAGCTGGTCAGGTTTGGGGGCTGGGAGGAGCCACACCTGAGGGTCCTCCTAAGGGAAATCGCCCCACCCAAGGCCACAGTGGAGGGAATACCTTTAGGCTGTGCTTGAACAAGGGACAGGCACGGATTGAACCGCAGATGGGCACCTGACCCAAGAGCAGCCCCTCCGTTGGCTGACTGGGGACCTACAAGGAGGCCAGAGCAAAAAAGTCCCGCCTAACAGCTTCAAGTAATTGAGCTGAGCAGGCTGTCCCTCTAGAATTTAAATAGGTAAATAAGGAGTGAATCAGCAAGCTGGTAGCAGAAGAAACAGAAGGTGACACTGGAGAGACAGTGAGGATTGGTGACCTCCTGCTGTGAAGGGGTCTGTAAGCCAAAGCTGCCCAGGTCCTGACCTCAGAGCCACCCACAGGAAGAGGCTGGAGTCAGGCCCAGGCTGGTGACCCAGCGACCCAGGGTCCCAGCTCCAAGGAGGAGGCCGCCCCAGGGAGACCGGGATTCTGCTATTCTGGCCTCAGTCAACCTCGCTTTGCCCAAGGAAAGGCAGTTTTAAAGCCCACCGCAGTCAGGAGAGCTGGGACCGTGATGGTGACAGAGGTGACAGCTGCTGGGACGGGCTTGGCCTCTGTCAGGAAGACTCTGGGCCTCCAAAGGCACCTTTGGAGTCTAGGGTCATTTGAACATGAGTGTCCCTTCCTTCCTAAGAGACAGTCTGCAGTCCTGCCACACGATGGCTGAAGTCACCCCCGGGGGTTGGCATGACTGTCCCAGAAATCACACGGAGGGCATTGCAAAGACAATACATGAAGCCTTGTTCCAGAAACAACAGTGTTCTTGATGAATGGGAGGCATTTTTGTTTTTGGTAGGCAGGGATGGTCAAGGTTATGTACTTGTCCTGAAAATGAAATTATGCTAACCAAGACTCAGGAGAAAGGGGCCAAGGTCAACTTCGCTTGCCTGAATCCTGCTTTGTAGCCAACAGGGAGCAGCAGCACCCCATCGCCTGCCCTTGACTTTCACCGCAGGCTCTGGGACCTCGGCATCAGGGAGCAGTGTCTTGGGCCAGGAGGGTGAGAGCCGGTTTATACAGCTGCCAGTGGGAGACAGCGGCAGCCGGGCCGGACCTCCTGGGCAGCAACCTGGGGAACCGTGTCTTTGTCAGACCACCGAGCAAGACTTGGGCTGCGTGCCCCACACACGCTGAGCCCCCGCCCCGCGCTGCACGCTGTCCTCGGCGCACTCGCCCACCGGATCACGTGCATGCTCCCGCAGCGAACGAGTCTCTTGACACATATGAAAGTTATACAATGAGGCTGCCTGGGAAGCAAGAATGGAGTGAAACTCGCAGGCAATTTAAAACACAGAATTTGCCATGTTCGCTTCTACCCTTTCCCCTCTCACCTTCCGACACTCATTTCAAGAGCAGAGTCAACTGAACGACCGAGCGTCTGCAGCCAGACTCTCCCCTCCTCTTCCTGGAC
Source organism: Tonatia bakeri (assembly GCA_004024845.1). Classification (NCBI taxonomy): domain Eukaryota; kingdom Metazoa; phylum Chordata; class Mammalia; order Chiroptera; family Phyllostomidae; genus Tonatia; species Tonatia bakeri. Next base: position 65,139 of record PVIA01002620.1, on the reverse strand, counting down.
CAGCTGGGTGGTTCCCACGCCCCCGATGGGTGTCGGGACACACAGCTGCACACGCCTCGTGTGCTCTGCCTGACGCACATGTTGGGGGGTTTCAGGAGTCTCGGACTCTGCGGTGTTTCCCCTGAAGCACTCGCCTTGGAGCCTGAGTGCCACGAAGGGCAGACCCTACGGTCCCCGCACGGTTCCGGAACCCGTGGGTCTGTCCGTCTGACACGCGTCTGTCAGTATGTGGGGTGGGGCTGGCGGCACAGAGATGGGCCAGGATGGACCCTGGTGTGACGGAAGCCCCCCAGGAGCCCTGGCTGGGCTGCCCTCGTCTCGCTGAAGGCTCGGAGTAGGCCCAGGAGCAAGCAGCGATTAGAAAGAGGTGCCTTGTCTGTGGTTACCCGACCAATGAGCAGAAATGAGATTTGAACCCAGAGGCAGGCACATTGACACCCTCCTTCCAGGGCTCCTCAGATGTGTGCCTTAGTGGTAGGGCCTGGGAGGAGTGCAGGCACGGAGGCTGTAGCGCCTGCTCGGTGGACTAGGGAGGAGGGGCCTTCTGAGCTGAGGAAGGTGCACGGTCAGTCCTCTCCCATAGGGACATGGCGTGCCTGGGGACAGGCACAGTGGACCCTGTGTTTTGTCTTCCCAGTCCCCATCCACCTTCTCTATGGGCCTCAGCACCCTGATCTTCCTTTGGGGATCTTCCTCCCTTCCCTTCTCATCTGGTTGGTATGGGGTGGATTCCCACCCTCGGGCTCCAAGGTGGCCATGTGACCTGGGCCTGGCCAATCAGAGCTGAGACCTACAGGATGAGGAAGCACTGGGCAAACAGCTGGGGTGATGCACGCTAAGCAGTGGCGACAGCCCACACAAAGGTCTTGAGGCAGAAGTAACAAGGGAAAAGAAAGCAGGGTAGCTGGCGTGGGAGTGACAGAGGGATGCATTATACAAAATAACCCTGGAGAGGCAGATGGGGGCTAGATGGCTGCAGACGATTACAAGGAGTTTGAACTTGATTCTCACAAAGCACAGTGGGCAACTGCTGGAGAGCGCCGGGCAGGGTAGGGACAGGACCGACCTACGTGTTCCAGAGAGCTCTCTGCGCGCTGTGTGGCAGAGGGACTGCATTGGGAGAGACAATAACGCACAGCCTCTGGCACAGAAAATGTGTCCTATAAACACAAAGCCTCCTCCGCTACTCCCAACGCCGCCCCCACAAAGGCCCGCCCTCTGTGCCAGGGTTCCCGGTCTGTGCCAGGCTGAGAAAGGGGCTCGGACTGTCTCTCCTGCTCCCTCTGCGTACCGTAGGGGCAGAGGAGAGCCAGCAGACTAAGCTCCGGGTGTGGGGGGAAGCCCTCCCCTCCCGACTACAGTTATCATCCAGAAGCAGAGATCAGGAGGGCGGGCGGGGCGGGGAGCGGGAGCTTCTGTGAAACGGGGAGCTGCTCCCAGCATGCTTTTCCAACACGCGTCTGCTGTTGCCCAGTCTCCTCCGTAAGAGACATGCTTTCGGATGTGTTTTGAAAAATATTCCATATGCTAATGGAATGTCACCATCTGCCAAAGAAGGCAGAGCTGTTTTGAAAGGAAAAACTATTACAGAACCGAGGTATTCACAGAGCGGCACTAAAGAGCCCAAACGTCTCTGACCCCAGGCTGACCTGGGCCGCCTCCTGTTACCAACATGAAAAGGGAGTGAGAAAATCTGAGGCCAATTACCTTCTCTCTCTCTCTTTCTCTCTCTCTCTCTCTCTCCCCCTCTCTCTACACTCCACACCCCCGGCCCCATTTCCCCTCCCCTTCTTGGAGACATGATGAAATTTCCTGAAACAAAAACTCACAGCCCGTTCTATGAAATGCTTTCTTTCGCCTTTGGTGGGAAAAGCCCCGATGGTCCCTTTTATCTCCTCATTCCTGAGGCGCAGACCTGGCCCCGGTCTGTTTGTGCAGACGGGCTGCGGAGAGCACGCCCAAGGCTGGAGGGGCAGGGGTGGCGGCTGCGAGCGGGGTGAGGCGCTGGCTGGGAAGGGACGTGGGAGCGGGTGAGGTGGCCTGCGGCCTCTGACGAGTGGACCGGCATTGTTCCCCAGGAGGCCCCCATAGCCGGGGCGGGGGTGGAGGGCTGGGGAGCTAGTGTTTGGAAAGAGTGGTTTTCCAAGTCCCAGAGCACCCCCTGGGCCCACCAAGACCGCGGGGTTATCATGTTCCTACCTTTCCAGCCGCTGCGCCTGTGGCCCTCGCTGGCTGTCATCCTGTGCCCTCTTCCCAAATGCGGTCGATGTCCTTCTGGCCGCAGTGTCAGACCCCGTCAGCGCCCCGGGCTATCACTCCGGCACCTGCAACACCCAAATCCAATGTGTCACTGGCCACCGCCTCAACGCGCCCTCCTTCCCTTACCGGGGGTCCAAGCACCCTCCTGTCACTCTGATCCAGGCCATTCCCACCTCAAGGCCTTTGGGCCTCCCTGGCCTCTGCCTGGGACTGTCCGGCTGGCTCCTGCTTGTCCTTGATGCCTTGGCACAAATGTCCCCCAGGCGGCTCGTGTCTCTGTTCACACCCTTACCAGGATCTGAGTTTACCCCGAGGATTTGCATGTGCCTGGCCGCGCTGTGTGTTACCCATCTCCTCCGGAATGGAAGCTTCCTGAGAGCAGGGGCGGGCTCTCCTTCTTGCCACAGCCCCGCCCCCAGTCCCTGCCACACCCCCTCGTGGTACGTGGGAGACACACACTAAACTGTCCCTCAGAGCCCCTTGCCAAGTCCCCTAGTTCCACCATGAGGCAGCACCCCTCCAAACCACCCCAGGCTCCGCCTTCCCCAGACCTGGACGTTTCTCTCCCGAATCTCCCACCTCAACGCTAGCTCCCTACCTGGCTGCTCCCAGATTAGAGCCAACCGGTGGCTGCCACAGCCACCAGGACCGAGTCCCCACTCCTGGATCAGCAGGGCACAACAGGAGGCCCCAGGGACCTAGCCTGCCCAGCTCCTTGCGCACCGTGTGCATTGCTGAAGGTGCACCAGGTACATTTATGAATGACCAAAGAGCATACGTGCCGGCGGGAGAAGGAGATGTGCAGAGGGTCTGCTACCGCAAGGGGGCTGATCAGGAGGAGGCCTGGCTCCTCAGGGAGCCTGCTGCCATCTCTGTGCCCATGGAGCTTGGAGAGGCGAGGGCACCACCCTTTTCCCTGCACCACCCATCACCCCTGGCCCTGCAGCCTGCACATACCCCGAGGACTCAAAGGTCTCTCCTGTCCACTTTGGAGACCTCATTCTTTGAGGATGATGGCAGATAGAAGTCTGAATCCCTTCCCAGAAACACACCTTGGGGATATGATAGGTTAACTGCTTTTAAAAACTGAATTATTCTTAGTAACAAATTAATAAAAATACCTTAGTATAAACACTGTTCACCTGGTCCATCTCCCTTTGTCCCACCCACTGAACACAGCCCAGGCCCTGGTTTACTTCCGTCCTCTCTGGGACCGGTCCCCACCGGTGACCAAATGTCAGCTCCTGCCTGTCCTCTCAGCTCAGACTGGCCCCAGGCCACCTGAGCACATTTAACTCATCTCACCTCACACCACCCTGAACCCTGCTGACCCGGGCAACTTTCTCTGGTCCGGACATTCCGTTCCATGTTTAAACGCCACCATTGCAGCTACCAAGTGCCAACTACGTGCCAGGTACGGTAGGTCGTCATTGAACCCCAGCTCCCCAGCGAGGAAGCTCAGGTTCCGGGTGGGAATGCTCTTGCCCCTGGAGCCTGCTGCCTGTGAGGTGGCAGGGCACCAACCCGAGCTAGGTGTGCCGGCCCGAGTCTTGCTCTTTCCCGCCATCCCACAGACCAGGGACCCCCATGGGGTGGTCCCCATCAGGAGCTGACGGCTGGCTGCAGCGTTGTGAGAGCGTTCCTTCCCAAGCCCTGAGCTGCAGGGTGTTTGGGAGTAAAACACAGTCCCTGAGGACGGAAAGGTCTGTCAGATCGAAGGAGGTGAAGGGCGGGGGCTGGGGGGAGCTTTCGTTGTCCTCCCTGGTGGGCATCAGAACAGCAGCTTTAAGCCGTCCCTACGGTGCACCCGCTACAGATGAAGTCGCTGGCTTTGTCCCTCCCCGTTTCCCCCGAGCCCATTAACATACCTCCTCGGGTGTGTGGGGTGCCTGGTCGCACCTCAGGCAGGTCGACGGTCACACACTTCGTCATCCCACAGGTGTTTGTTGAGGTTCTCGACCCAGCTTTGTGCAGAACACGAGCTGGAGCTCGGAGACCCTGGGGCTCCCAGAGTTCTCTCTGGCCGGAAGACCTCCAGATTTTAGGCCTAAATCCTGCCTAACGTGAAACCAATTCCAGCCCGAAAGCAGGCAGCTGTCCCAGGAGCTCAGTGATTGCAGACGGGCTGCCCGCTCTTGGCTCCTCCTCCTTCTGGCTTTTCAGACACCTCCCCTTCCCGGTCATTTTCACCAACATGCACTGACGGACTGATGTGCACTGGTCATTCTGTCACAGGCCTTTTCCCCCATTTCTCTGGGATCACTCCTGTTCTTCAAGACTTCACACTGAACTTGAGCACGATGCTTCGGCGGGCCACGGCTACAAATGCTTACAATTATGTCAGTTTGGAGATGGCAAACTGGTGCCGCACATAAAAAAAATAAACTTTTCTAAAGTGGGCGTCTATGTAACGTGGATTCCACCTTTCTAGAAAATGTAGACCTGCCGTCCCTGCCAATCCATTCCACAAAGCAACATACTGCCCGGAGTTGGGGCCTGTGCCTTCCGGGACTCAAAGGAGTGAAACCGTCTTTCACACACACAACTGCTAGGACCCAAAAGGGGGCTACAGTCACACAGCCAATCAGTAACAGCAGAACCGGCCAGATGGCCCGACTTCCTTTCTCCTCAGTAACGGGAAAAATAGGCCGATGTGGCAAAGCACCACTGGCCTCCGACTACAGATCAAGTTCTCCAGAACCTCCTCCATCATTATCATTAGGCACATTCAGAGCTGAGAATGCCTTGCAGTCCCACCTCACCTACCAAGGAGGAAAACTCGTCTTCACTAACAGCAGCTACATGAGGGCAGGAAACGAGCAGAAAGGTGCAGGCGGAAGGTTTTCCCACTCTGCAACAAGGTCGCAAACCTGCTAAGGGTCAGCCCACATCACCAAGCTCATCTTGCTGGGCACGAGCAGGGACAGAAAGACCTGAGCAAAAGGAGAGTAAAAGGCAGGACACCACCTAATCGTCCACCCTCAAGAAACTAGCTAAGTACCTTAATGGTGCATCCTTATAACCAAATAAATACTAGGCAGCCAGGGACAAAGATGACATCGACTTACATGTGCTGACACAGCACGATCTCCTGAGGAGTGTTACATGAAAAACAAGGGACAGGACGTGTACAGCACACGGCCATTAATGTTAAATTGTGGGGGGTGGCGTGTACATATACATACACACACACACACACACCCTTCTATACAGAGTATTATCCGTGGTAAGATACACGAAAAATTGGTTAACACTGACTGGGGACTGAGGGTTAAGATAGAAAATCGCTTTCACCCTTCTTTTTAGGGTTTATACATTGGTTTTCTTAACCATATGCAAATTGCATGTTTTTAAAACTTTTAACAACAAAAAAAGGCATGGGGGCACCACTGTCTAGAAATACTTTAATTTCATCCCCAAAGTCCACAGCACCAAATTGGTGGGTGAATGGGGGCAATCTAGCTACCCGGAAAACGCCTGCTACCTCTCTGGGCTTTGCGAGCAGAGCCCTGCAGACACAGCCATGTTCTTTCTGACCTAGGGCTCACGTAGTGAGGTTTGAACCTGCGGACAGTGGAAGCAGGGGGCAGCCGCGAGTCACACCTGCCCCCCCCCCCATCAGGAACCAGAGACTGGCTCACGCCAGGGGCGGTGTCCTACCTTTCGGGGACTTGAGAAGCAAGGCAGAGCTCGTGGGAAGTGGGGCCGCTGGGGAGCTCTGAGCCAGCTTCCGGGAGAGCCCCGAGGCGCAGACTGGCGGCCGTCCTGCAAGTTCTCACAGGCCAAAAGCAGTTTGCTTTCAACCTCATTGTACAGAGCAGATGATTTTTTAAGTCTATAAACTTTAATTGTATGTCACTGAATTACTAATAGCACACGACAGGGTTTGGTTTGGTTTTGTGTGGGGGGTTTTTTTGGAAAAATTTCTTAACAGAACATCAGGAGTATTGCAACACTTTATTTAAAGAGTATTGGCGTTGGGTTAGTGGCTGAAGTAACAACTGCATGAAGCCGGATTAGAGGTACTGCATAATACTCATACTTGATTTATTGACATTACTTAGCAATTTATTGGACAAAGGTCAACTTTTTGTTTTTTATTAAGCACATTCCACAGTACAAAGCTGTCATGAATAATATCTGTACAATTTAACAGCTTCAATAGCTGTTCAGACACAAATTTATTTCAAACAGATAATTGGCAAACATAATTAATTACAAGTTAGAATCAGACTATCCCAGTGCTTTAAAACATTAATATAGCAGTAATTTACACTTGCTCAATTATGGGTTAGCAAAATAAAGTCCAGAGTACGGCTGGGAATTACTACTATAATCCCAGAAAGTCGGAATTCCTTGGGTGCCGAAGTCCCCTGCTATAGTTTTAGTAGGCACGATTCAAAGGGTGTGTGCATATTCAAAGGCCATGATCTCCCAAGGAACAAGAACTGTTATATTAAACATGCAAAAACAACAACGGAAAGTCCACTCGTCCAGGAGAACTGCCTCCCCCCACCCGCCCCTGGGCTCTCCCCACTGGTCCGCCAGGACGGCTGTAAGGTGACAGGTGCTGGAAAGTCACACCACTTTCACAACTGCTGTCAAGCTTACAACACCCACCTTACGAATGGAGGCCTATCTTTTTACACTTTGAGGCTCAATTTCTCAAAAACAGAAATTCAGTCACGGGGGAGGGAAGGATGTGTCTAGAAAAGGGAAAAGCAGAGCCAACCCGATAAACAGCTCACACACACGCCCGACCCCACACCATGCTCAGCTCGAGGCCCAGAGGGGCCCGCCTGGAGCTCGCCTGCAGCAGCAAGTGCTTCCACAGGCAAGGTGCAGCGACAGGAGGTTCGCATTGGTCCTTTAACACATTACCGACATCCCATGATCTTTGGAAACAATGGCGAGGGGCCAATCAACACCTGATATCGGACAAGGGAAGAGGGGTGCCGGCCGCTGCCCAGGCCCTTTCCACACGAGGTCAACATGACAGTGCCACCCTCACACTCAAGCTTCGGGCACTCTGGAGTGCTGAGAACCAGCCGGGCCCACAGCAGCAAGGGACACCAGAGATGACAGGTATGGGATTTGTCAGTCTGAGGCTTCACACCACACGGCAGTCCCCTTCCACTCGAGATGCACCCCTGAGCCAGCCTCACCTGGGCCTGCTGGCGTGCCCACAAGGCCGGGGCGCATGACTCCCAGGGCTGGCGGGCACGGGCCTTCCTGTTCTCCCCTCCCCAGGGTTCCTAACACACAGAGTGATGGTTTCGACCATGAAGTCAAATGAATACTATGGGAAGTGACCACCAGTACTCAGGAGTACTTCTGAGGAAACTAAAATAATGTTCAGGTACCTCTCTACTGTATGTACTGCACAACGAATAAAATGTTCGGTGTTAAACTTTAGAAATTACACTGTAAAACAGGATTCCCATTAAAAACACACACCACACACACACAATGACAATGACAAAATAAAAACACCGTATGAATACTGCAGGAAGGGTTCTAGGTAACCCGCACCAGCCCCGGCGCCAGGCCCTTGAGCCTGGCCCTCAGCTGAGTGCGAACACACTCTGAATTAGTGTCTCAGGCACGGGGCCCTGGCTCCAGCCACCTTGAGGTTAAACTGTTATGTACATTTTATCTACATGCGGATACAGGATTTAAATTAGGAGGCCAGCACGTGTGTAAAGGTGTTACTCTACCAAATACCAGGAGATGGTTGGGGCACGGAGAACAGTTAATGAAAGAAAGAGCTATGTTACCTGTCGGGAGGTAACACAACCTGGCTTACAGTCCTTTAAATTAAGAGAAATGGTACGGAAAGGAAGTGTAACCCCAAAAACGTCACTAACGCAACCCAGAGAAACTTTTGCACAGTCCGCATGTCCCTAACACAAGTCAGAGTGCAGAGTGGCGTGGATGGTCAAAAGGAGACTCCTGCAAAGGAGAGCCCTGGACATTCTGGGTAGGTGTTTGGCACCCAAAATTTCACCAAAGGATGCTGTTTCTGATATCAGATCAAAGTGCAAAGCAACATAAATTAGAGGCCAAGTCTTCTCTTGACCGTCAATTTACTTCCGGAGAACAGCCTGTATGTTCCGTTCACACGGACAAGTTACACGGGAAGCATTCGATTTTTTTCACGGATGGGGGAGGAATGGGCTGCTGTCCTGCTTGAAGTCGGTGAGGCTAAGGTGTCCTTCTCAAAGTGGAGGCCAGAGTCGGAGGTGGGAAAGGTCGGTGCTTGAAGAGTTAGGCTGCTTTGCATCTACCCAGCGTCTAGAACCAATTCCAGCTTCGTGACTCAGCTGTGAAGAACTCCCTTAGGCATTTGGTAGCCATGTAGCCAGTAGTTCAAGACTAGGAAACCCTGGGGAAAAAAAACACCAAGTGAGTATGGACGGCTATGCCGGTCAGACAGGGGGCACGCACTGCTGCGCACGCAACCCAGTGCTAGTCTTCCCACGATCGGCACCGGGACGGAAGTGGCAGCCGCTCTCTGTGTCCTGGCTGCCAGGCGTCACGTGCACCTCACCCCCAGAAACCCTGTCGGGTGCGAACCCTTTCAGCCACACCACAAAGGAGAGCACCAAGCTCAGTTTAAGGCATCAATAAGCACATTAGTTGGTAAGAGCACGGGTTCAAAGCAATGCCCGAGCCTACGACCCACCACCTCTCAGTGCGGCTGCCAGACAGTATGCCTCTAACGAAATGTGCTTAATGTCACTTCTGTATTTGGCATGATCTTTCAGGACATTCAGAACCTACAAGCGCCTGTCTCATACATTCCTCAAGGTACCAACTCTCGTGGCGGACAACAATATGCAAAGCTAGTGAATGAAGTGACTGTTCTACACAGAATGCTGATCATCATCGTCCCTTTGTGAAAGGAGTCATTAATTAAAGGACAGCAGTATAGGGGAAAAGGCCATCAAATGGCCCAGACTTTTTGACCATGACTCTGAGCCAGCTACACATTTCAATCACAATCTTTCCACTCACCCACGTATGTAAACATACCGCACACATGCCTACGCAGAACACTCAGGACAGGGCTCATCACTGCGACACACTGCGATGCAGGCTGACACTTCCTATTCAGAATCCCATCACAGTCACATTCTGCTACAATTTCACACTCACTCACGCGTCACAACCCTTTCCAAACCCCACACTCAACCACTGGTCTAGAAGATCTAAAAGTCACAGGTCTACAATTCTACTGGGGACGGGGAGTGAGGGAGAGAGAGAAGGGGAGAGAGAACGAGGAAGAGAGATTGATTTTTTTTAAGGGAAACTTTCCTAAAAGGTGGTCAATTTTCATAGATATCGAGAATTCAAATAAGCTTTCTCAATGAGTTCAAGAAAGATTCAGTTTCATTTGCCACTATTTTTCCATGAGGGATCCTAAGGGAACCCAAATGGGTTTCATCGAACACCCAGAGGCAAGAGGCAGGCCGGCTGAAACGCTGCCGGTGTGACGGTGTAAGGACTTAGCCCTTCCGGAGGACAATGTGCCTCGGTGTGCCGGGGGTCTTCGAGTGTCTTATCTTTTCACCAGACACTCGAGACATTTCTAGAATTTTACCCAAAGGTAAAAGGGTTGGGCAAAGACTAAGCTAAAAAAAAAAAGATCAGTAATGTGTTTTATAACAGCTAAAAGCTAGGGAGGGGTCACCAAAAATATAATAACAGGATACAGCCAAACAGTCAAATATTATTTTGCCCATTAAGATGATAACTCAGGCAAACACTGAAATTACTGACATTAAACAATTTCACAACAAAGACAAACAAAAGCTCTTAAAAACGCGTGGTTATCAACCGTATTTTTGAAAACCTGAAAGGACATATACAGCGAGTTAATAATGGTGAACCACAAATAGAATTTTACTTCCCTCTTTTGGTTTATCTGTTTTTTCCCCCTAATTTTCTCAATGATCTTATATTGTCTGGTTATAAGAGAAATGAGAACTACTGTATCTGTACCTCTTAGGAGCTAGTGATTTTAAAAAATGACTTGGCTAATAAATCTGTTGCTAGGTTTCCTGACAGAGAAGTACTCTTACCTAATATTTTCGGGGTGAGTATTTTACTCCAAGGTTAAATCATCATTAGGATAGTGTTTCTCATGATGCATAAATCCTACAGCATCACATGGTAATAATTTTTTTCATGTTACAATAAATGAAAAGAATTTGGAAAAGAGCAATAAAAACCATGAAGTTGACTGCCAAGGCTGTCAAAAGTAATTTACTTTGAAGAGACAAACACATTTGAGGTTTCATTGCTTGTGCTGCTTAAAAAGCAGATAAGATTTTTCCACTGATTTGTAGCTGTGGGTCGTAACAACGCGGTTGTTCCCTGCGAGGGGCTGGGTGGAGGGCCCGGGAGAAGTGACACCAGTTTCCGTTCCACGGGGCCGATGACAGAAACAGCGCTGCTGAGCACCGCTTCACCCCGGCCAAAGGAGCCTGGTCTCAGGGACCTCCACGCGACACGCACAAGCCGTCCAGCTCACGCACGTTCACCACGCTCTCCCGTCCCCTGTGCGGGTGCCCGGGCGAGGGGCATTCTGGGACGTCTGGGATTTTACCACGCATCTCTTCCAACACACACCCGAGGGACGGCGGGGCACACCGCGGTGGTTCTGGGCACTCCGGCTCTCGCCTGGGCCTGTCCAGGCCAGGAGCTCAGCCACAGCTCTGCCTGCCCACGCTCCGTGCTCCCCGTACGGGGAGACTCAAGCGGAGGCTGGCTGCAGCTAAGAAGTGATGCAGGGAAGGAAACACATAGCTCGTAAAAGAAAAAACGAAGAATGGAATAAATTTAACAAAAGGTATGCAAGACTTCAAGAAAAACCCTGCAAAACCCTGCGGAGGAGAGACTGAAGACGGCCTAGGTACCAGAGGTGGGCCGCTTGCGGGCTGAAGGCTCAGCAAGTGTTAAGGTGGAGATTCTCCCCACAGAAGGTTTTCAGAGCCAGCGCAGCCCTAACCCTCACCCCAGCGGTCCTCTTCGCGGAATTTGACCATCTAAATCTAAACTAAACGTGAAAACCTGAAGGGCCCAGAGCAGCTGAAACAGCGTTTTTCAAGCTGGAAGATTTACTACATATAGCCTGGCACTGGTGGAAGGGCGGAAGGACGGCCACACGGCAGAATAGAGTCCAGACGCAGGGGTACAAGTGAGGGTCACCCGGTTTCTGGCCGAGGTACCAGAGCCGTTCAACGGGGAGAGGAAAGTCTCTCCCTCAAGTGGCGCTGGAGCGGCCAGCTAACTGCACAAAAACAGGGCCGCAGCGCCCGGACCCCGTGCCACACAGAATGAGCTCCGAGGGAGCAGAGACCTAACGTAAGAGCTCCAAGTGTAAAACTTCTAGAACGACACTGGTCCACGAACGGCCACTAGCTGCACTGAACTGTTTAAATATGACTTTAAATAAAGTATAATTAAATATAATTAAAATCCAACTAATTTCAATTAAAATATAATAGAAAACTCAGCTCACAGGTCGCACTGGCTGCATGTGGAGAGCTGCTGGGCCCCAGGAGGTCAGCGACCATGCAGGGCGCAGCGCAGCCGCACACCAGAAGCGGCCTGGGGGCAGGGCGCCTGGGGGCTGGGCGAGAGGTGGGGTCTGCTGAGGCCAGAGTGGGGGTCAGGCTCGGACTACAAAGGCGACACAGGGGAACTTTTGGGGGTGATAGAAATGTTTTGTCTTGACTGTGAGGCAGTTGCAGGGATGGGCACGTCTGTAAAGACTTGTGACACGGTACACTTTAAATCGGGATGATCTACTTCACACAAATCAGGCCTCAATGAAATTGATTAGAAACACCACGACAGAGGCTTGGCCGAGGTGAAGGGCGGGGCGGAGGGAGGTGTGTGCGCGAGGGCCCTGCCTGCAGAAGGAAGAGGTGCAAACCACAGCTGACTCGGCCGGTTCAGACACCTGGTTCTGAAGTCACTGAGTCACCTTTATGTTTGCCCGAGCAACTATGTGAACGCACTGCAGTTTCACCCGTGCTTATGCAGGGACACACCCCGGGGTGGCCCAGGAACAAAAGCACAAATGCGGCCTGTTGGCCCTGGGTGTCCCTCGCCGAACAGACAGCAGTGAGCACTTGGAGTATGGTAGGGCCCCCCTGGACAATGGGCTGCGGTGATGGGCGTCCCTGTGAGGGAGACGACTGGCACAACATGTCAGCACCAACCCCTAAATTCAGTCCGAGGAGGTGAAGGGGGCAGAGAAGCGCTGGGCGCATCTCCCCTGAAGGAGCAGCACAAGGGGTGGGGGTGGGGGGTCTGCACTACCCGGCCATCCAGGGAGGGATTCAACGGAGTTCCGCTAGGTGGGAGCAGGGCGCTGGGTGGCAGACGGCACAAGAGGGAGAGGAAGGCACTGAACCCCAACAGCCTGCTCTGTGGGGAAACCGTGGTCTGCAGACAACAGGGCCCAGGGAGGCAGAGGGCAGCCAAGGCACAGCCAACACGACCCTGGTTGGTCGCAGGGTGGAAGCCGGGCTGAAGAGGGAGAGGAAAGACCAGGAGGGAAACCAGTTTTCGTCTGGGTCCATTCCTCCTTCCCTCTGTTTTCTTAGGCTTTTTGGGAAGGGAGGTTGAGACAGGAGGAGCAATCATTCTCACCTTCTTCCTCCATAATCCCCTACATCCAGTAAATGTAGAAGTCCTGCCTCGGGGTGTTTCAACAGACCTAAGACTTCGTCCAGAGAGATAGCAGCAAGGAGGGGGCCAGTCACGACCACAAGACACAGTGTGATCACAGGTGAGACCGGGAAGAGCAATTATGTAAGTGGCTCATGGGTCGCTCCAGTGGCTGGCCTCCACACCCAGGCAGGCACATCAACTCACTGTGGCACTGAGTCACTTGGGGCCCACGTGGGGCCCCAAATCCTTCCAGAGGAAGCACCCCGCCAGCCACTGCTGATCAAACCGAGTTAGTATGAAGGAAGGACTAATCTGCCACTTCAGCTGCAGAGCCCTTGGTTCATCACTAATAGATGGAACACGGACAAGACCAGAGGTCAGCAAACGTTTTCTTAAAGGGCCAGATAAACGTTTAAGATGGTCCAGGCCACACAGTCCACACGGTCTCTGTCGAAAGCACTCAGCTCAGCCCCTGGAGCTTGGGAACAGCTACAGACAACACGTCAGTCAGCAAGCACGCCTGTGCTCCGCTGGTGTCGGTTTACAGACACCAGGGTGTGAACTTCATACAGTTTTCATGTACCGTGAAATACTCTTTTAATTTTTCAAGTATTTAAAAGTGTAAAAACACTGCTCAGAGCTTGCCGTGGAGAGAAAAAACAATCAGGTGATGGTTCCTACCTTTCCATTAGAACATTCGCAATTCTGCACTTTGACTCTCCTTACAGCTTAAGTAGGAAACAGACAGGAAAACACATGATAGTGAAAAGCGGCTAAGCATTAAGTAATGCTTTTCAATGAAGATGAATTGTCTTAATCACACACACGTATACAGTACTCCATATACACACGTACACCCACACACCCACACACAGCACTACACGTAGGGTACATTCAATCTACAACACTCGCCATGCATGAAATTCCCTGGCTTACTTGTAGATTCTCAGAGTTGGGGCACACACCCCAAATAAAGAGGGTTGCCAGGCCCAAGGACACAGCCAAGTAAGGCTTCTGACTTGTCCGAGGCTGGACACCCTTTGCTTTTGAACGTGCCCTTACCAAGGGCCCCTAAGTCTTCCTGGAGACGGAGCACAGGACTTCATGCCCAGAGCACTGCGGCGTCCGGTGGACGAGCAGCGGGCTGTGGGACTCTCTCAACACACGCCCTGCTCTGAGGCCTCTTCTAGGGAGCAGTGGGCGGGGTGGGGGAGTCGAGATGCACAGCAGGCAATTCTGAATACTGGTTATGGTGTTTTCTTTTTTGATTTTAAATTAAAGACAGAAGTGAAGGACAGGAAAGAAAGAGAAAAGGGAGATTCTTCCACCCTAACACAGAGGACTCTACTGGTGTTAAGTTGGTGTGGCAGGAGAAACCACCCAGAAAGTTTTCAGAAACAGGAGTAAACTTGTCTGTCAGTGCGAAACCCAGTGCCACGCAGGATTCTGACGAAGACTTCATTTGAACGGGACCGTAAAGACCCAGCCTCGCCCTGGTCCTGGTGAAGTGCAGGCACCTGACACAGATGAACCGCTGGGTCCCCATCGCCAAGAGAAGCCGACTAACCACAGCCCCCACCCCACCCCGGGAAGGTGACCTCCGACAGCTCGCTCACCTGGAGCGGGTGGGGTGCAGACTGTTATCTGGAGATGTACGTGTATGTTCTGGAGGGCGAGCGGGTCTCACTCTGGGCGCTGGGAGGCACGTTTAAGAAATCCCAAATCAAAATAGTGTCATCGTGAGAGCTGCTGATGATCTGAAATTCATCAAACTGTAGCCGAAACACACGTCCAGAATGTTCCTGGGAAGCAGAACAGCTGGGTGAGTGAAACGAGACCTTTACACTCAATCCCTCCTCCCTCATCATCAGGGGTTTGGGCCAGGTGGGAAATGCAGCGACTCATCCCAGCTTCCCAAGTCCAAGTTTCCGGACCTTACTGAGCTCTGACCTTCAGACCAGGAACGAACACACTACTTATCCCTGTAGGCCTTTTCTTGTGCCCTAGACCCTGGCCCACTGACATAACCGAGAAAAACTGAACGTATCATGAAGGCTCTCAGAAAGGCAAGCAACATTTAACGCCACCCGACACGCTGCCAACACTAGAGCCAGGACAGTGTCTCAAGCACGGCCGGGACTGTCTCCGACCACAGCGACACGGAAAGGAATGATGGGACACTGGAAGCGTGCCCGTTAAGATCGAGGAGAAAACAGGAATGGCCCCAACCACAGTTCTGCGTGTCCTAGTCAATGCGAGATGTGCACACACAGAAATAAAAGGCAAAACTACTGAAAACAAGAAAAGTCTATCAGTATTTTCAAGCATCTCTTCAAAAACACAACAAAAGCAAGCAGACTATTACAAATGATGTGCTTGGTAAAGTTACGAAAGCAAGATTAACATTTAAAAATTAAGTTCTCCTATATATCAAGGCAATAACCCATAAAATATAGACTGAAGGGGAATGCCACCACAACAGTACCAAACTGTGCTGTTACGAAAGTGCAGCCGACCCAATACCCACATTAAGAATTCTCCCGAACCCACGGGGAAGAATACTTTTTGCTCTATGAGGACATGGGCCTGCCTATAAATAAGGAAGCCTGCTTTGACACCCTAAGTTGTACAAATGCCCCTTGGGGAAGAACTCATAATGCAAAGGTCAAGAACTCTGATTCTGGCCAAGCAAAATGACCGCAGCGTGCATTTCTCTGGAGACACAGCCCGCAGGTCTGTGTACAGGTGGCCACCCCGGCACAGGGAACCCCCCGCTCCCCAACGCCGCCACAGGCCACATACCACCAGTGTGCGCAGACACAGCGTGCTTGCTGGGGCCCGAGGGTCGAGAGCAGCTTGCAAGTCCCACACTTTAATTTTCCTGGAAAGGACAACAGATCGCAATGAGCGGGCAAGGCAACATTTCACACACTGTCGAGTGCATCTGAACTGTCTACTGTCATAGCAAGCGGGGAGCTGTGCTCTTATCTCACAAGTAATTTCAACCAACCAATTTTGAGAAAGATAAGGACCTGCACGTTCTCGGACTTGCTGGGATTGTAAAGAAGTGCTTCAAGGGAGACAAGAAAACAACTGCAGGTTGTCCAAATCCAACCTTGACTTGATATTCCACGTCGCCAGATGCGTTCATCAGGGGCTCTCGGGGGCTGGGGAGGTGCTGTGGGCAGAGGCGGGGCTTTCTCCAAACACCCCGGGGTGCCTCCCCGCAACCAGGCAGATGTCTGGAGTCAGTAACGGAGGGTCAACCAACCAGTGAGCCCACTGTGAAGTATACATTAAGGTCATCTTGAAAGGTTTACAGTTGCCATTTGCTCATTTGAGAAGTCATGAGGCTTTTAATAGAGGTTGTTTAATTCACCAAAAGGGGGAAGGAAATTTATCAGTGAACTAGAGGGGAAAATAAAGAGAAAAACCCGGCGGGGTTAAGGGCCAGGGCAAAGAACTGAACTGCCGCACAACCCATACCCTGCCGTGTTCACGGTGGTTAAAAGCACTTGTTAGGTGGCCATGGAGGCTGCCCCCATGGGGCCTGGGGCTGAGTGGTGTGATAAGCCGTCCGTCCATCCGCCACAGAAACTGCCCGCCCAGCACAGGACCTGGCCGCACACGGCCACTCCGCCTACATGCGCACTGGCCCCTCATGCTCTGTGACCGCTGGGCACCAGCAAGGGGACACACGCACCCGTCATAGGCCCCACTGACGATCCTCTTGTTGTCAAACCGGATGCACCGCACCAGCTCCTCGTGTCCCTCTAGGACTCTCAAGCAGGCGCCACACTCGATGTCCCAGAGCCTGGAATGAAAACAAGTCCCGGTGAAACCACTCCTCGCACGGGCCCCCGCCCCCACATTCCTCACGCCTGTCCTTCTGTGCTTCCCACTGCTCTGTGCTTTACTCCCACCCACAGCACACACACCTGTGCGGACACTCGCGCCGCCTGCGCAAGTTCAAGCACTCACTTGGGAGGAAGCCTCACTTTTCATTTTACACACTTTGAAACTTTAAAAACCACGTGTGCGTGTCACTAGTTGAGGAAGGCAACAAGTAAGAGACTTCCGTCCCAGGCAATTCTGGCCTGGAGTCCACAAGGCCCGTGGAGGCCAGAACCAGCACGGGGGTCCCCCTCCTGGGGAGGCCCCGGGATGCCCCCTCTCAGACACACACGGTGCGCTGGGCATCCCGGCGACGCGGCTGGCGGGGCAGCTTGTTACGCACACACGGTGTCTCAGGAACGTAAACCCAGTGTGTGCACACACGCTGCCAGCCTTCTTCTCTGCACTGGATTTATGTAACAGCTCTGGAAATAACATGTTTTCTATTACCACCGATTTGTCTACACTATTCAAAAAAAGAAATCACAGCAACCTAAGACATACGGAACAAAGTCAGGAAACTAGTGCTGTAATGAACTTCCCGCAGCTCCCCGCCAGCAACCCCATCACATATGAAAGCTGCAGCGACACACTGCCACTCCGTGAAGCCTCTGAGACCCCAGTGGGGAGGTCACGGGCTGTTTACTGTGGGAACGCTAAGGAACACGGAGAAAGATGAACACAACAGAACCGAGGTTCAGGACTAACATGACTTTTATGACATCTTAAAAGAAAACTTACAGCAGCCAGAGCCCCACTCTCCCTTTCTCAAATAATCTCGAGACTAACCTTAATTTTGATCCAAACATTAGGCAGTTTGGTTATTTTAAAAAAGCTACTAGCACATACTGGGACAGGGTGACGATGACTTGGGATAGTTGAGCAGATATTTAGGCAAGCTCTGATGAGATGTGAAGGGTTTAAGGACGGCTATCTTGATCGGAAAGCAAGGACACTGAGTACGGGGAAGAAAAAGGGAAACAAAACCCATGACCAGCCAGGAGATGACGACCCTGTAACCCAGTCCCGGGAGGGACAGACAAAGCCGCTGCCTGCCCCAGCCGGGTGGGAGGCAGGCGCTCAGGGTACGGGAACACGGAGCCGGGCCAGAGCGTGCTCTCTTCTGAGCGGTGCTGGTGTCAGGGATGTCAGGCAGAGCTACGGTCCTGGAACTGTGTCCTGGGAGACTCCCAGAAGAACACACACTTTACCCACCTCAGTATACACTGGGAGTGGGAGGGGAGTGAACGGGGCGGCAAATCAACCCCTGCCGGCTCCACCAGCGCCCTGCCTCTGCCCTGCCTCCACCCACCTGATGGTGTTGTCTGACGACCCGCTGACCACCAGCCGGTCCCTGTACTGCAGACAGGCGATGCCTCGCTTGTGCCCGTTCAGCGTGCGGACGAACTCGCAGGTGCTTGTGCTCCAGACCTGCAACAGACCAACATGTTTCACTTTACTTCCTCTTGTTTCTGTAAGAGTTTGTTTATTTTTAGAGTGAGGGAAGGGAAGGAGAGAGGGAGAGAAACATCCACGTGTGGTTGTCTCTCATGCATCCCTGACTGGGAACCTGGCCCACCACACACGCATGTGCCCTGACTGGGAATCGAACCTCGACCCTTGGGTTCACAGGCTGGTGCTCAATCCACTGAGCCACACCAGCCAGGGCCAAATCAGCAATATTTTAAAGAATGAATGCAGAGAAGTCCCCTCACAATATACTTTTAAAAGAAAAAGAAAAAGAAAACCAGAGCTTCTGGGAATGATCAAAACACTTGATTACGAGACACAGGTGGGTGGCTGGGGGACGGACTGGACAGCAGACAATCTTGGCCGCTGAGCAGTAGGTGACACTGGGATGGAACCAGAGGGCCGCTGTCGGGCTCCCTGCACCCATCACAGAGAGAATGCCTCCTGGGTGGTGTGGACAGTTGGCTGCCCAGAGGGAGGAGCCTAGGCCAGGTTTCTCATTTTTCACCCGCTGACACAGCACACCAATGCAAGTGATGTGAGCGAGTGTCACGTTTCACACCTTCCTCTTTCCGGCAGCATCTGGGACAGCTCCACTGGCTTGGACACATTGCCCCTGATGCCGTAAATGTGGAATAAAGAATCGCTCTTTCATGAAACCATCTGCAGGACGTAGATGTTCACACACACACAATGTATCACCAGCCAAATCAGGAGACAAAAGCAACGGAAATGCTCTGAATTACTGTGCCAGCTGCACTTGCAGTTGGATGGACAGCTAGACGTCCGTCCACATACAACAGGATCACGGGAACCCCTACCTCACACTATGCACACAAATTTAATTCAAAATGGATCAAAGACTGGAATGTGAGAACTTAAACCGTAACGCTCTTCAGAAAAAAACACGGAAGTAAATCTTTGTGACAATGGATTAGGCAATGGTTTCTTAGATGTGACAACACAGCAACATAAGAAACTGTTAAAATGGACTTCATCAAAATTAAAATTATTTTGTGCTTCAAAGAAAGCCATCAAGAAAGAACATTAAAAACAAAGTAAAATGACAACCCACAAGATGAAAGAAAACATTTGCAAATGATTATCTGATAAGGACCTTATAATCAGAATACATAAAGACCTTTATGTATGTAACTAAACAGTAAAAAGAAAAATAATTCAGTTTGTTAAATGAGCAAAAGCCTTCAGAGTTTCTCCACATAAAAACGGTCAATAGCACATAAAAAGATGCCCAACGTCATCAGTCATTAGGGAAATGAAAAGCAAAATTACAGAAACACCGCCACACACCCACGAGTATGGCTGTAATAAAAAAGACAGTAACAAGTGTTGACGAGGACATGGAAAAACCTTCCAGGCTGATATGACGCCACAGCTCTTTAAGGCCCAGGCCCTCCTGACTTCCAGGCACTGGCTGGTCTTGTACCAACTGGTGCGGCTGAGCAGTGAGTGGATTATCCTAGCTGTTCAGCATCCAGGCCACCCAGTCTGTGATCTTTGGGGTGACGCACTAGAACGCCGCCTAGTGTGTCATGAAAAGGGTTTTTTGAGCCAAGTCCAAGCATTCATACATTGCTAGTGAGACTGTGAACTGGAGCAGCCACTCCGAGAAACAGGTCTGGCAAAGGATCAAACACAGAGCTGCCATTCAGGAGAATTCCAAATACATGTCCACACGACGTTCATGGGAGCAGCATTCGTAACAGACAACAAGTGAGCACACAGAACGCCCATCGGCTGGGGAGTGGACAGACACAACTCGGTGCACACACCCACCGGACTGCATGCAGTCACCAGGAGAAGCGAGGCCCTGCCCCCTGCCACAATGTCCATGGGTGGACCACGAACACGACACCCTGAGCGAGAGAAGCCAGACACAAGAGGCCACAGGTCGTGTGACTCCATCTGTACGCAACGTCCAGGAGAGGCAAGTCCCCACACAGAAGGCAGATCAGGGACTGAGGGGACAAGGAGAGGAAAAGCGGGGCCAACCACCGACGGACAAGAAGCTTTTTAGGGGGGACTGAAAACATTCTGGGGGAGTTATGGGCACGCGACACTGTGAAGAGACTGAAGACCACTGAGCTGTGTGCTTTATTTAAATGGTGAATCTCAATGGCACGTTAAATATAAAACTGCTATAAAAACTGAAGAAAGCTAAAAGTTTAAAAATTAAATAGATGCTGGAATCAGAACTGCATTTACTGTAGCCTGGGGACTGGCCGCCTCACTGCGGCCCACCACATGTGGAGTCTTGAGACAGGACATGTGTCGCTTGGTGCCCTTCTCTAGCACCCAGCCCACCAGGGTCTGCGGCACGATGGACGGGCTCTCAAAGGAAGGTGAGCACATCACATCTCAGCTCTGCCACCAGCCGGCTGTGAGGTCTCGGTGTAGTGATCCACTCTGAGCCACACCACGTACGGGGGCGAGGCCTACTGGACCAAGTGCCAGGAGGGAGGCACAAGGAGGCAACGGACAAGCTCTGAGCACACGGGACGTGCTCGATAGGGTAGTTCTCTTCCCCTAGAAAAGGTCGTCAACAATGTCACCTACTGAAACAGAGGACTGCTCTGTGCCCCAGTCCCAAGACCCTTTCCTTC
The DNA here is from genome assembly GCA_004024845.1 of Tonatia bakeri. NCBI lineage: Eukaryota > Metazoa > Chordata > Mammalia > Chiroptera > Phyllostomidae > Tonatia > Tonatia bakeri. The sequence goes on along the minus strand of PVIA01002620.1, from coordinate 44,206 downwards.
TTCCCTGCCGAGACTCCAGAAGCACGCAGAATGGGACAGCTTCAAGAGCTCCTAAGCATGAATGGAGAAGCACCAGGTCGGCAGAAGCCACTTCTGCTTTCTCTCCCTTCTAAAGGGACAGGAGGAAGCAAACATACTTACCTTGATGGTTCTGTCACCAGAGGCAGACACGATGTACTTATCATCAAAGTCTACCACGTTGACAGCAGCACGGTGGCCGACCAAGACACGCCGCAAAGTGATATCGGTGGCAGAGGCCATGTCCCACACGGCAATGGAGCGGTCCTTGGAGCAGGTCACCATCAGCCCGTTGCTGAAGCGCAGGTGCAGGACAGCCTCATTGTGGTGGATCAGCGTGTTCAGAACTTCGCCTGTGTTCACGTCCCAGACTCTGGAGAACAGAAGAGCATGACACTGAATGAATGAGACAGCTGGGAAAAGATCGTGATATCCATCTTTTCTGGGCCCATTCTTTCTTTCTTTTTTTTTAAGATTTTTATTTCTTTATTATTAGAGAGAGGAGAAGGGAAGAAGAAAGAGAGAGAGAGAAACATCCATGTGTGAGAGATACATCCACTGCTTGCCTCTCACGTGCCCCCAACTGGGGACCTGGCCAGCAACCCAGGCACATGCCCTGACCAGGAATCAGACTGGCGACCTTTTGGTTCACAGGCCGTTGCTCAATCCACTGAGCCACACCAGCCAGGGCTGGACCCATTCTTAGTAGTAAGCTGGGGAGGTGTGGATTGACTTTGTATTTGGTGATTAGGACCTAACACCTAGTTACAAGTTTTAAAGGAGCAATTTCTCTATTTGCTGAGGAGTGTTTCAGAAAAGAAGGCCAAGTTTGGTTCAGGTTCAGGTATATTTAACAGCCAGGTGTCCATGGACTGTGTTTGCAGGCTTATGTTGATGGCAAAAAGGAAAAAAAAAAAGATTCTGTGAGCAGGCGGGCTTTGCGGTGAGTGTGAAATAACAGGGGAAAGGTGGCTTGGCGGCTGGAGAACTGACGACAGTCCCAAGCTTACGGTCCTTCTTCACCTCGGACAGGCCTCTGAATCCATGGAAAACTAAGTCACAATGTCTCATTATTTCCCACACCCACCTATTCGTTCACCCGACTGCTTTGTGACAAAGCCAGTGTCTCCCAACTAGCTCACCCATGCAACGTGGGGTGCCTAGAGACAGTCCTTCCATGCCATAGCTTTTCTGCAACCCAGGTCCCCTCCGAAAATAAGGGGATGAGAGCAGAGGAGGAAAGACTCGGGCTCCTCAGGCTGAGACGCGCTCTGGGCAGAAAGAGTGACTGGGAAGTGCTGGGCTGGGGAGAGGACACTGGGCAGGCTGGTGACTACTCTGCCCCCTAGCTGTGCCTGTGAACCCATCCCCTTCCCTTTCTCCTCCCAACGACATGCTTTCCCTGAGCCCCCAGCAGTCAAGCTGAGACATTGCCGCATGACCCCTGGCTCTGACGCACTCCTCGCCACGCCCAAACCAAAGCCAGCTGCGGTGGGAGATGTCCTCATCCCGGTGTTTCAGGAGAAACCCCAGCACTGTTTCCTTCTGCTGCCCCGACTCCCACCCAGTGGCCACTGCTTCCCTTCTTCTAGGGAACAGTGCCATTTCCCGTATCACCACTCTGTCCCGGGGGGGGGGGGGGGGGTGGCATCTGAAAACGAGCGTCTCTGTGACTGGAAAGGGTACATAATATGAAGATAGTCTTCAATGATATCAATTCAGAGTTCAAAATTAACTAAGCAAATCACTTAAGCTTTCTGATCCTGGCTTCCTTATATACATCTGTAACAAGAAAGACACCGGCTACCCACTTAGAAAGGTGGACGTGAGCATCCAATCGGATAACATTCCGCAGAACACCTAGCACTCGGTCCCTCTGAAGGTTCTACACACGCTGCTCCTGACCTATCCAGTATCTCCAGGGGACTGCCCGGCACACCTCGCCTGCAGACACCCGCCTCCTCTTCCTCCCTGCTCTAGAGGGGAGGAAGCCAGCCTACACCAGGCAGTGTGCTGCTAGAGGAAAGCACATTGCCATCGCTACACTATACGGCCATGGGAACAGGTCCTACTGAACAAAAGTCAGCTTTCCTACCTACTTAGCTCAAACGCACCCACGCCTGCACCCTAAGTGGTTCTGAAGTGCACAAAACCATCTGCAGAGAAGGTGGTGTGACTCTCACCTCCTCACGGAAGGCCCCCACGTTCAGACCGGGGAAGCCAAATCACTCACCTCACCGTAGAGTCTGAAGAGCCAGTCACAATGACACGCTCGTCATACTGGAGACAAAGGACAGAGCCGGTGTGCCCCGTTAACACCTTCAAACACTCCAAGCTGGTTTTGTCCCAAATCTGTGGAGACAAGACCAGCCACAAACAGTGAGTAAACACGTGGTGTTCTGATGCATGTTTCCGGCTCACCCTATTTTCTGCATCATAAAAGAAAACAACTGTTACAGTACATCAGAGAGTTAAACACCGAACGGGTGGAGAAGGACAAGAAGAGAAGAGGGAGCATGAATGACTTCCAGAACAGATGTACTATGCAGTTTACTGGACTCACACTTAACAGTCTTGTAAGGGGGGATTTAAAAATAAACTCTATGAGAAGAGTTGGCTCACCCTCTGGAAAACAATGTGACAATATCTATTAAGAGCTTTTTAAAAATGTGTACCCCTTAACCCCTTTTGTTCGTTTACAAAAATATTCAACATTTCAGAAAAAAATTCAATATTGAACTATGAAGTTTTTAATGAGAAAATACTAAAGTTGTGTTTTTTAAAAATCATTACAGTCCTGGCTCGTGTGGCACAGTGGATCAAGCACTGGACAGTGAACCAAAGGGTCACCAGTTCGATTCCCAGGCAGGGCACATGCCTGGGTTGTGGGCCAGGTCCCCAGTAGGGGTCATGCAAGAAGCAACCACACACTGATATTTCTCTCTTTCTCCCTCTCTCTCAAAATAAATAAATAAAATCTTTTTTAGAAATCATGATAAAATGTGTCTATAATGATATAACCACTATGTAAATTTTTTAAAAGAACAAATATATTAAAAGGCAATAAAATGTTAGGAAGAGCCAATTTTGTACCCTGAATGCTCTTTTTCTCACTTCTTTGGGAGAGTTAAAAAAAATTATTCTGTGGACCCGTTTCTTTCCTTACAAAATAACATCATAATCTGTAGTGTCCCTAAGGCCTGCTGCAAATGGCCATGACACCGCCAAGTGCTCTAGGCATCCAAGTGACTTTCAATAAAAAGGTAAGGCTTGCTTTTAATTTCGGACCTAGCAAAACCACCGCGATTTTGAAGAACTGATTAGTGATCAATCAACGCAGAATAAAGCACAAAGGTTTCCAACCACCAGAATGACGGTGGGATCTAGAGATCTGGCTGACCCCTCTGGAGTGCATTTCTGCTCTACTGTTCTGTGTCTTACAAATCAAGTGTAAGCTTAATTTAAACATGGGTGTGCCTCTGCAAAGAGAATTCTTCAGAAACACATCCAGTGTAAATGAAATGCAAGCCCATGGCCAGCCTGCACTCTGACGAGGTCCTTATGAGCCATTCCTATCTAGTTCTTAAAGGAGAGCTGCCAAAACTAAACGCTAACACGTGTCACCCCTCCTAGAGCAGACCGGTAGCCACGTGTTAGGGCAGCTGACAACTGTGACGCAGACACAGGAGCTCCGCAGCAAATGTGTTTGGGAAGCCGGGACACACAGGGTCCCCGCGGTAGGCCTCTCAGAGCCCTTTACCCTGCACCCTGTGGATTTCTAAGAAGATACGCAGTGTTTCCCGAACTTCTTTGAAGGGAATTACCCTTCAAATGAACATTCGTCAGATTCCCATCCACTGCCAAACATAGAAAACAAGAAAAACACTTCCTTTATATGCTTTAAGTCAGAGTGCTTTTTGCCCTAAGCTGTCTGACTTACTATAATTCCACTATTTTATGTTTTTTATATATAAATGTGAAAAACAAACAAACAAAAAGACCTTTAACTCAACCAAACTAAAACAATATAGAGAACAGGGCCAAGATGGAGAAAGCCCACTACAAACTACCTTCTCAGTTGATGATAACTAAAAACTGGAGAAAAAAATACAAGAGCCACTGGCTGAGGACGAGGGGTGGGGCAGGAGGAAGGGAGCGAGTGGATGCAGCGAGGAGCAAAAGCTTGAAAAGCGAGCTACGCAGGGTGAGGCCACCATTCCGTCTGCTTGTTTCCGCTTTTCTTTCTGCTGCAGCTTCGGCCCAAAGCTGGGTCTGGTCAGGGGCGCTGCACAGGGAGCCAGCAGCAGAGGCCGTTAAAATCCCTAGAGAAACCAAGCTTTCAGGACAGAAGGACTGGAGACAGGGATCCCTGGGGGCCCGAGAACATGGGAGGACCCCACAGCCCCACCTTCTTCTCGTCTGGCTGGGACCCAAGGACAGATCCCAGTCGTACAGATGCACCACCGAAGGGCAGCGGCACAGGTGATGAGGTTCTAAGAGAAACTCCATTTTTCTAGCCAGAGGAAAAGAAGGAAAAAGGACCCCCAAGGGCAGGAGGGACTTATAAAAATCCAAGAGAAAAGACCTGGACGAAAACGGTCCCATAAATCTGTGTGAACACCCACACACCACCTGACCCGAGCTGTGCATGCCCAGACACACTGAGCCAGCGTGGCAATGGCTGTACAAAGTGAACCGACGTTTAAGTTGCTGCTGAAGCCTCGGACCCAGCTCCTAGGCCTGCAAGCTCCAGACAGACCCAAAGGAGTATGGCAAAGGCTCTGAAAGGCAGAGAAGAGACTGGAATCCTTCTCCACCTTCTAATCCCTCCCCAACTCCCTCTGCTGGAGTCACAACAGAACTTGTGCTCTGAACACAAGTAGATTAATCACCTGCTTCAAAACCTACCCACGCAGCTTCTCCAGGGAGTTTAACAGGGTCCTTCGTCTTTACCCTGTAACACCCACAACGCCCCAGGTACAGCCCAACACTCCCGAACACCAAGATCAGTTCTCAAGGGAAGAGACTCGGTAACACACAACAAGCCAGAGGTGACCCTGACGCTGTCACGGTCACGGCTTCAGCGCAGTTCCTGTAACTCCTCCCCAGCAAGTGCAGACAAACATGCTGGACGGGAATGAACAGACGTTCTCCGCAAAGAAACCGGAGCTAGTGGTGAAGAAAAACTGTTTGAAAAAGTAAGCGCCAGAAACATCTGAAATTTGGTGACTGAAAGACATAAATTTACAGATTCAAAAAGCTCAGCAAAAGTCTTAGCTATGATGTAAAGAACACAATTTAATTTAAAAAAAAATTGAGACTTGATTTCCCCAAAATTAAAATCTACTATTAAGAAAATGAGAAGAGAAGTCCCTGATTGGAAGAAAACATTTGCAAAACATATTTAACAAAGGACTTGCATGCAGAATATAGAAAGAACTCTCAAAACTCAATATAAAACTGAAAATCCCATTCAAAAAATAGATGAAACATTTGAATAGAAACTCTACCAAGGAACACACTGATGGTGAACAGGCACCAGTAAGTGAAAAGATGCATGTCATCATCAGTTGTTGGGGAAATAAAGTGAGGCCTACCTCCATCCCTACCAGAACTGCTAATCTAAAAACCTGAGAATACCGTGGCCTGACAAGGAGGCAGAACCAAAGAACTTTCACACACTGCAGATGGGGAGTAGAACGGTGCTGCCACTTTGGAAAACAGCAGTTTCTTAGCAAGTTCAGGAGCACACTTACCACAGGAGTCCGTAATCTTACTCCTAGGTTTTGAACCAAATGAACCGAAAACTTACGCCCTCACAAAAACATGCATGCATGCATGCTTATAGTGACTTTATTCATAACTGTGAAAAACAAGAAACACAAATGTCCTTCTGCAGTTAACTGGACAAGCACACCGTGGGCACCCATAACATGGACCATTACCCGGCAATAAAAAGAATCGACTGTAAATGCAGCAACACAGATGAAACGCAAACGTACTAGGGTACATGTGTAAGAAGCCAGACTCAAAAGGTTCCACACTGTGTGAGTCAACTTACTGGGTATTCTCAAAAAGGCAAAATCACAGGGACAGAAAAAAGCTCAGGGCAGCCAGCGTCCAGGGGCAAGAGTGGGAAGGAAGGGAAACAAAGGCACAGGACAACCGAACTCTTCTGTATCCTGAGTACTGTTACAGTTCCATGGTCATCTGCGCTCGTCAAAACTCAAGAGAGCTTTTCACAAAAATAAGGAAATTCTCCCAAATGTAAATTATAGTTAAAAAAAAAAAAACCCACAAAACACACAAACCCTACAGTGCTTCCTTAAATGAGAAAATAAGTGATAAACATTGTAAAACAAAATCTGTCAGGTCAGCTGCCAAACATCAAGCACAGAAATAATCCAGCTGATCAACTACTGAAAAGCAATCTAAATTGCTCTATCGTTCTTTCACATTATCAGTTATCATCGGAGCCTTTCTCAGGAACCCTAAAAGGTAATGACTTTGCTTCAGAGGCAAATTCGCAACACTTTCGCCAGCAAACAAAGTAACCAAGAGCCCAAGGAGACATTTGTCGCGCGTGCCCTGAACGCAGTGTAAAAGGTCGATGTGCTCAGAGAAGGGGAGGAAGCGAGACAAGCCGAGGACGCTCTGCCTGCAGCATCCGGGAGCCACATGAGGGTGGCTCACCTCGGCTGGGCAGACGGACAGGCCGGCGCAGGCGCAGAGCTCTGGTGCTCCTGCGTCCAACGCGCATGCGCAGGGCCGCTCACCTTGATGGAGTTGTCCCGCAGCCCGCTGATGATCTTCTCGTCGTCGTACTGCAGACAGTAGACGCCTTTACTGTTCTCCGAGCGGCACTGGATCCTCTGCAAGTTATGCCGTCCGCACCGCCAGTTAGATTCTATAGTCTAGGGGAGCAAGGAGGCAACGGGTGAGTTTTGAGGAACCAACCTTCGGACTCTGGCGCCCTGATGCCCCTCTCGGTTTACAGAGCGGTCTGTGGGCGGGAGCCATGCTCTTCCCGAGGAAGACGCTCGCCCCGTGATGTGGCTCCTCATGCATTCCCTGCCCTCTGGCAGCCCGCACAGGGTTTCCAATGAGTTTGGGTCGGGTCTGAGAAAAAACAGTCTAGATAGAACGCAGTTTGTTTCAAGAATGCCATTCACATTCAAAACATACAAATAAACAGTAACTCATTGGGTCACCCTCTAATGCCAATTAAAATATTTGGCAGAAGACCCCCCTAACAAAATTAAGCCTACACCAAGAATCTGTGTAACCATCCAAAGAACTGTCTTGATCACTGAGGAACGATCCTGAACAATTACTACAGGCCAAGTTCTACACGACAGAAATGTATGTGTTCACCTTCCGCCAGACTGGAGGTCCTCTAGAGTACGAACTCGCCTGGGCTCTCATTCTCTCGTCACTCACGCAACACCTGCCCAGACGTGAGTGCCCCCAGCTCCCGACCGCCGGGCCCTGGGCACGGGGCGAGTGGCAGGGAGCACACTGCTCGCAGGGGCACTGTTCCACTATCAGGCACACACACGGTGTCTGGGACTGGACAAGCTCCAGACACGTTTATTTGGTTTAATGATCCACATGCTGACCTTGGGAGGAAACTCTCACTACTTCCCTCTTTCAAACAAGGACAGAGTTTCATTCGCCTGAGTCCACAAAACCAGCACCTGGCTGGGCTGGAAGTCACACCCAGCCCTTCCAGACTCTGAGTCCGTGCTTCTCCCACTGAGCTACGCAACATCTATAAAGAAGTAACGTCTTACCTACTGAGGCAGAGAACATGGAACCTAAGGAGACCGGCAACAATGCCAGATAAAATGTAAGTGCCAAATGAGTGATCACGAAGTCAGCGCTGTCGGCCTCGGGGAGACGCAGGGCACAGAGCAGAAGGGGGCCGCGCCCAAAGTCCTGATCCCTGACAATCGGGACCAGACTAACTGGTTTCACCTAAATTCAGGATATGGTTTAGATAATCAGCTCTCAGAAGTTAATTATCTGAGTAGCTAAAAGTGTGATTAGTTGCTCTGCCGAAGACAGGAGATAAATCTCACTTTCATTCATGATAAGCACTAAAATACTGGATCTGCTGACATCTAACAAACTGCACTTCCTCTTCTTGTGAAGGCAGTGGGCTTCTGCGCGCTCCCGAATGCTAAAACACACTCAGTGTTCTGTGCTGGGTACTACTACGCTCCCATAACACTACGCTACGCACTTTATGTATTTCACAGCTAATTTAAGCATCACAACTCTGAAGCCAGTTTCCTGTCCTCATTTTACAGAAAAGGAAATGGAAGATTGGAAATACTTATACACATACACCTAAAAAGGAAAATGACCATTCATGGCCTCAGTCCTTAGCATAGGCAGCCTCGAGAGAGGGCAGATCGCCCATTTCCTGGGCCCAGCAGGTGCAAGGAGGCGCCACGGAGATGCAAGGAGCAAGGAAACGCTCGCCTGCCCACCTGTCACCAGATCAGAGCTTCTGAGCCGGCAGCATTTCCGCTAGCGAGTTTGTCAAGTGTCAAACCTAAGAGCACATGCCCAAACCCAGTTACTCCACCCGACCTCTGCGAGCACTATCAGGGCAGGATGGCTCACTTGTAACCTGAACACAGTGCCTGGAGTCAGAGAAACTGCATCTTCAGGTGTGGCTGAGACAGTCAGTGTGCCGAGACCCAGGACGATGCTGACTTAGGAGGCAGGCAGGCATGCTGGTAACAGAACAGATCTTATTCGTGGCCAACGACTCTCAGCAATGGCCACCGGGGTCAGGCTACACCTCCTGGGGTTCAGAGCTGCTGCAGGATGCTCGTCTCCATAGAAACCCAAAATATTCCAAAGGTGCATGTGTAACATGTCTGCCTGTCTCTGTCTCTGTCTCTCTCTCTCTCACACACACACACATGGAAACATACACCAGGTGTTATTTTTAAAATTCATACAGCTGTTCTTAGTTTTAAAACATCCAAAATTATTTGTACAATATCATTGAATCGGTAAGTAGCTCTGTTATTCTGTATGACAATGAACAGAAAAGGCACATTTACCATCACATGGGAGTTTCAAAATAAATTTTTTTAAGAGGGAGTAGAGGGCTCCTTGTACCAAGAATCTCCCCGTGTTATGCTCCCCCCATGCATACCGTGTTCTCTAAACCTGGGTGACTTGGCTGTCCCTTACTGCACCCACGGCCACGCAGCAGAGGCGCTGAGGTGAGGCATCACAGCCAGCCCACACCTGGGCAGGCAGCACTGCCCAGCACGGCCAAGCCCTGCTCTCCGCCTTCAACCCGCACCCAGAGCCTGACGCAGCACCTCTCAAAAACTCTGCAGGCAACAGCCTTTCCTTCTAAGTCGAATGGGAGCTAAGAAATGGTTTAGCTTCTTGGCACTTAGAACCAGCCTAATTTTCTAATACACGTATCTGAATTTTAAAAGAAGTTTGCCAAATAATCCTTGATGGATCATTATAGGAAGTTCCACTTAAGGCTGTTTGAGAAATTACTAGGTTCCCTAGTCCCCAAACAAGTCTGTTTGTTTCAAATCGCCAGGAAAGTGACACTAACCCAGATCAGGGAGTAGACTGCTTTGCGGCACACACCCCCCCCATCTACTTCCTAACTCCCCCTTCTCCACTCGCAAGGCCACCCACAAAACAAAGCAGCACTTCCTGCTGGATGCCATCTGCCCAAAATACGACGTCCCACCTTATTGGATGACCTCAACTCTTACTAGAATGCTTATAAAGCCAGGTCTTTTTTAGAAAAACTAGACCCTTAAAATCGGAAGGCAGCCCATTGTGGTAGAAAATACCTAGGTCAATTAGCAGCTCTAGCAAAGGACTGCTGGAGCTGCAGTTTGCTCCTCTGTAAAACCGGGGGGAAGAAACCACACCTACCTCCTCAGAGCTGTGGTGAGGACCAAACGGGGTGACACAGGTAAGCGCTCGTCACAGTGCCTGCAAATGGCGGTAGCGACTCTCCTCCGTGTCTGTGCAGGACACTAGCCAAAAGACGTGGGCTCTGACCCAAACCCCCCATCAAATTGCCAGGAGCGGCTGTCTGGGTCTAGACTGACATTTAATGCTGGGAGACCTGCTCCCTGCCCCAGCCACGCCCAGGAAGGGGGCTCAGCCCTCTAAGGCGATCCAACTACTGTCTTAACTTCAGAAGCAGGCAGACAGGGCACGCACAGGCCCACCTGGGCAGCGATGCAGGTACCTGCCCTTTCTCCTGGACATTGCGCCGTGTGGCTACTGTAGGGAGCACTTCGTGTTTCTGAGAACTTGTAAAATCCCCTTACCCTGTGCAAATTTTCAAAATACTGGGAAAGAGGCCACGATACACAGAGTATACAGCGGCATTAAATTGGCAACAGAGTGGAAACAGATGTCTGAGTATGCAGGGATAACATTATTTTTAGAAGCCTAAACACAACTGGGTGGGTGGGCAAGTTTCAGCGTTCTCTGGTCGGGACAATGTTAATATCAAGTCTGCAAACCACAAAAAAGCTCTCCACTTTCCCCGAACAAAATGTGGTTTATTGAAAGGTGCGACACGACACGCCATGATTTCACCAGCATCCGTTCCAAGGACAGTGCTTCACAGGCTTTCCTCCACGAGGAAGGGGAGGGGAAGGCCTGTTACGTCCCTCCTCTGGGAAGTGTGGAAGGTCTGCCACCACTCTGAGACGGCAGCAGGGACAAACCCCCGCACAGGACACCGGGACTCTGGCAGGCTAATAAACACTCGGGGGCCTGGCGGAGTGGAAAGCACACGGGCCTTCCACTGAGAATCTCAGCTTTGACGATTTGAGCATTAAGTTAAATCTCCGGAGCAAAGTATCTATTAGTCAGCTCACCATGAATAACAACCCTGATGATGATAACAACAGTTACGACTCCAGCTGGTGAAGGAAACAGAGCTGCGTCTGTAGGAACGGGCCTCAGGTTTCCCAGGGACGCCTTCTCCGTTCGGAGGCCCCCAACCCCCTCCCCGCACCCTCTGTGGCAAGAACACCCCTGAGAGATAAACCTTTGCTCTCAGAAAGCTAAGAATTCTTATTTATTCTCCCCAGGCTTCACTTCTCACCCCCTTCTTTCCTGAATCATAGGGGCTGGCCCACCAAGCCAGGTTCTCAATTTTTTCCCTAAAAATTAGCCAATTTCTGGTGGGTCAGCATGGAAGGGCATGGGCAAGGTCATCTACTCGTGAAAACCAAACCTGGGAATGGCAGAGGACAGAAGCCAGCACAAAAACTAGAGCTGTCAAGGACGAGCAGGAGAAAAGGGAAACAGGCATTGCAAGCTGGCAGCCTTGCAAAGCACACAGGGGAAAAGAGACACGGCGACTGCGGGCAACGGAGGAGGGCCCCAAATCCACTTGACATTCAGGGTACAATGCACCTTTCGGCAATGTGCTTCATTAAAGTCCTTTAGAGTAGGTAGCACCTGTCCCATAACTGGACTAAAGCAAGACCAACCAACCCTATCTCAACGCGTGCCCTTTTTACCAGGAATAGTCAAGGACACTGAGTGCTCTCAGGGCTTTACTTTGAACCTGTAGGTGTGTAACAACACGCACCTCTCTCCTTCACTTCCTGAATTTCCCAGTTTGAAAATGACAATACTGAGCCCACAGCTCGCCAGACCTGTTAAAATCCCATCTCTCTTATAACGCTATGTAGCAAGTTCTAAAACTCTCTTAGTTTCAGTTTTGTTTTATTACAAAGGGGATCTGTACCTTGTAGGAATTAAGTACAATCATCTTGTTACAAGTATAATAGTTATAAGTACCTTGCATTGAATGTACTTGTAACTATTATATTCCACTTATGGGGGTTGCGTATCCGCCACATGGACAAGAGCCAAGCCCGAGTCTCTCACTGGTTTAATCCATGAATCACTGACAAAACTCTCTACCTGTGTGTCCACCCTAAGCAGAATTAAACATCCTCCCAAAACAGAGGTTAAGAACAGAGGTACCAAGTGCAGAAGAATGTAAGTTGGACCACAGACTCTGTTACTCACTGGCTGCGGGGTCTTGGGCAAGCTATTGAACCTTGTGGGGCCTCAGCGTCCTCAGCTTCAGTAAAGACATGACCCACCTTTCAGGGGCTGTCCAGAGTGTCCAGTGAGAAAATGTACCATAAAGTGCTTAACAAAGTAGCACAAGTAAACACTCTGTACACGGTCCATTATTTTTGTTATTACTATTAGTGAATAGACCCAAGCATAAAATAGCACCCCTTACCCTAGGAGATCCAGCCCACAAAAATCTGGAGGGGACCCTTGTGGCCAACGGGCAGGTTTTCCAAACTGCACCTTAAGAACCACTGGGCAGACCACCATGGTGCGGAGGGTTTGCGTCAAACAGGGTTTCCCTCCATAGCTCTATTTCCCCTCACACCTGCCTCCTCTGCTGACTTAAAAACATTATTCCAACCTGAGGAAACAGGTACAGTAGCTGGTGTCAAATAACGTCACATCACAGAATATTAAGTTCACACTGTCAATTAGGACAGTACTCACCAGCGTTAAAGTAAGCCGTGTCACCAAACTGTCAACCTGATCAAAGTTCTTCCAAAATTTCTGTTTACTAACGATTGGCTTTAAACATCATCCCTCTCTCGATAAAGGATTTACTACATTATTCAAGGAAACTTAAAGCTACTTTGTAAAGATGATGGGGAGGGGCAGAAGGTCTCTGAGATGTAGGAAGAAGCAGTGTCTTAGTGTGACTGACTGTCTAGGGTCACGAGCTCCTCTGTCCTGCACACCCACCAACCTGAGATTCGCATTAACACTCTGTCCTAGCTACTAACACTGCAGGAGCAATTTGGTCTAAGTGCCGCCAATGGATCAATTAATTGCCACACTTTACGACTTGTCCAACAGCAGTTTGAAATTATTTAAGCCTCCCTAAAAGGTTACTTTAATAGCTCATTTTGGGGAGCTGGATACTTAAGACAAGGGTTTGTGCTTTAAATAATGATATTCCAGTCACACTCAGATTTACTGGTAACCAAATGACTCCATTAGTTCACATCTGCCTCAGAAAGGGAGGGGGGGGCTCTCCAAAAAGCACATGTTTCTCCATTAATGAATTCTGGCATAATAACTTTTATGTCTATCACCTGGGGGAGAGGATTACTTCACGTGTGGGAAACCGAGTATAACTTTACGGGTGATACAGCATTGCCCAGAGAAGGCTACACTGTTCTGCCAAGGAGGAAACGGTGCAGTAACCAGGACCCGCCAAGAACACGTGTGAAAGAGTTAATGAGAAATGCCTGTGCGTGTCTTTCCCGGTTCAAGGGAAAGGGCTCAACAGTAAAACGGCACCAATTAGAACACACGAGCAGTATCAAACACCTCCGATGGTCCTCGTCAAGTTTACAGAGTTTTACGGGTCTGGTGCAGTTCCACTCACATCCACAGTGGTCCAGAAGCATAATTTGCTCCATAAAACCCGCTTAATTATTGCTTACAATCATATTGGAGTCGTTTTTATGAAAAAATATGGGAAATTTACAGAGGAAGCTGAGACCGAGCCTTCTCTAGTCATTAGACACAGCTCAAAAATATAAAACCGTTTACCTAAAACGCTGCGCCTTGGACTCTGGAAATTTTATCGGATTAGAAGGGAAAGTTGGTTTTGGATCAAGGTTTTCATTATGGCAGCCCTGCAGAAGCACTTCGTGATTAAGAAAAGTTAGGTCACTTTTTACAAAAACACGTGATGTGTTCTGAAGAGCTTCATTCACCAATAGTGACACATTTGCTCCAAAAGTTCAACTTGGGAAAAAAAATTACTTGTTCCATGATTTCAGATCAACAGAACACTATGGCAACATAAGTTGAGAACGAGACACAAAGAGCCCATTAAAGAAGATAAATCATAAAGTTACCTCTATATCCTGGATGATCTTTGGGTATAATGACCTATAAAATGAATTGGGAGGGCCATCTGTAGGTCTGTTTTTAAACAGGTACTGATCCCTGGCAAATAAAAACAAACAGGCGTTAGGCGTTTGCACACGAAAGGGTGAATTTTATTTAAGCAGGATGCTCCCGAAGACACCGTGGCATCCGAGTCTTCAGACTTGCACCGAGAGCTCTTGCACAGAACGGGTAAAAAGCAGGATGGCTGGGTCCAAACACGTGAGACACCAGTTTGCTCCAGTGTTTGGCTCTCTAGCGCTGTCCCACCCTCTCTCACTTTCTGAATGCTCAGCGCGCCATAACCCAGCCTTCCTCCTGCAGTCTGATAAAAAGCGCTGCTGTGGCTCTGGGGAAAACCGAACTCAGTGCCACCAAACTCCCTCCTCGAAGAACACAGCCCGCCCTCGCGCACACCGCTGCCACCAGTCTCCTGCCTGTGGCTCCTTCCCCATGCTGGCTGGGCCAGCTTGCTGACGAGCACAGAGCCACAGAGCCATGTTTATGTTTGCGGGTTTTCTCTTAAAAAAAAAAAAAAAAAAGGCAAGCTGCCTGCCATGCCCCCCACTGCCCGCAACCAGCAACAACCAGGAACACCCAGTGGCAGTGAAATGGCGCTGTCCGATTTTCAGTCTCTTTTCCTTACCTCTCTCTCAGTAATGCTAGTATCACTTAAGGAAAATGTGAAAGAAAAAGCATGGATGCACAGCTTTGAAAAGCCAAATCACTCAAACGATACCATACTTCCTAGCATTCAATAAACAGAAAGAAACATACACTTCAGAAGGAAACATTCTTCCAGCTTTAACTCCTCCCTCCCCCAAACCCCTTTTCCGCTCATTTAAAACAGGCCAACGCATTTGGCAAGTGTAATGGTCTTCTTGGGTCGTCAAACTGACCCCAGGTCAGAGACACTTTGTGACCCAGGGAGCAAGCAGGCCCGGTACTCACCACCCTCTTCTTTCCGAAAGCCCCTTCCACAGGGGGTCCGTGCGCACCATCCGCTCAATCAGCTTCTTCCACAGCATCCCTTCGGAGATCACTCGCTGCCATTCTTTGCACACCAGCTCCGCCGCACACAGAGACCTGGCGTCCAGGTAGGAAAGAATGTTCTCTGCTATGTGATCTAAGCCTTGCTCTGCAAAACAGAAAAGGCAGTGATGGGACGGGAAGGGACACGACCTGTACCAGTTGCCGTTCCTGAGGATACGAGGAATAAAGAGTCCTAAACCAGGCCACACACGTGAGTGACAACGGCTGTTCTGCAGATACACGTGCATCCATCAACGCACCCACTTCCTTTTGGCTGTGATTTTTTCAGATAAAGCAACTCACAGCAGCAGTCACTGGGTATAAGAGTTGATCCCAGACAATTCTGTATTCGTCAGCTATTACACTAAAGTAATTTTACGTAACTCAGACTTCTGAACCACTATGGGATACCGACTTCCCAAACTTTGCAGATGGGGCACAGAGAAGTTCGGCAACACACTGAACCACAGAGCAGCGGGGCCAAGACTGGGACTCCGGTCTCCTTCTCCAAGTCTAGGTCTGTCCTCTGTGACTCACTGTCTCTTGTAACAACCTGTCCTATTCCTCCACCATCTGTATGAATCCTGGGGGCTACGGAGACAGAAAAGTAAAATGCTGACATCTTTAAAGCTCAAAGTCAGGTGTACTTACATATGTTTTTGTCACTAATTTCTTTATCTCCTTCTTGTGGAGGTAAAGTTCTCAAAAGCAAGAGCCACATGTCTACAAATTCTAGAACCTTAAGAGGGTTATCCCATATGATGCCAGGGTCCCCTGAAAGGCAGCCAAGAGTTGGCCTCTGCCTGCTATCCACAGCATACGCTTGCATGGCCAGCCCCGGGCTCTGCGGCTCTGAGGAATAAAGCTCGTCCCTGGGTCTACGCTGTGTGGTGGTGGGAACACTAAGCCTACAGGCAGAAAGGTCCAATTCCAAGTCTAGGCTCAACACACAGCAGTTCCACGACCTGAAACAAACACGGAAACACCTGCCCCTCGCTTCTTTCACCGTGCACCAGGGTAATTCACCAGTAACCACTGTCCTTTCCCTCTGTCTGTGAAAGTCAGGTGACACAGCACCGTACAAGCTTAACCTCTGTTTGCTTTTCCAAGAGGAGCAGCTGCAGTACAGCAGCTCTGACTTGGCAGGGAGCACAGGGGAGGCACAAAACTTTCAGAGCCCTGCTCTGCTCATCTGCACGAAGTGGGGACAGTACCTCTGCCCTCTGTGAAAACACCAAAGCGAGACAATACACAAAGATGCCTTCAAACCGAGGTCTCCTCCGACTCCACCGTGACTGCACACACTGCTGACTGCGGCTTTCTTCCCGCACTGGGCCTCCTCTCCGGGCTGGCCCCGACACTCGGGCTCTGACCCGGCAGTGAGACCTCGGAGGGACCGCCATCTCTGCTGGCACACACCATCACACTGCAGTTAACGCAGCCCGAGACTGCACCGCCTCCATCTGATCGCTCTATCACAGCAGACCCCCAAGACACAGTAAATTAGAATCTCCCCTCCGAAACATCCATGAAAACAATCCCCCAAGCCCGTAGTAGGTGGTTAGTTGAAGAGGTGGGGGTCAGCTTCGTGCAGGGGCTGGTAGCTCTCCTACTCTAACTCCTGCATCCAACAGCGCCGCGCCAGCCCCTAGGGTTCTGACCCTGCCATCCAGGGCAGTGGGTGTGCCACACCAAAGCCTGCACGATGGGCAAATGTAGGAAGTCTTCACCCCAAGTTCGTGGGCAAGCGCTACATGGGTCAGAACCAAGGACAGCACCCATGATGCCAGGTTCTTCCCTCCAGGACAGTCCTTGATCCATTGATGATGCACTCCCAGGGAACCGACAGAAGCACCGGCTCTGTGACGCTCGAGCTGCACCACTGTCCATCTCTCTGTTCTGTCTCAGGGACATCTGGAGAAACTCTGTCTCACAAAGACACTACCCCCTGTGTCTCACTTCTCCCAGGACCAGTGTGATCATGTGGCAACGCTGCCCAAGAAGGGAGCGAGGTGAACGTGGCAGGGCTGTCGTTCCGTGCGCTCCCTTGTCGGGGCGGCACTCTCCTCTCTACACGTTGGCACTAGCTGCTTTGTGCTCCTTTTTAACACACGTACTAACCCGTGCACGTTACAGAAACGGGGGGTGTTACACGATGCACAGAGGCGTTTAAACCCCCATACCCCTGCGTTCAGAGATAGCAGCTCTGGCCACTCTGGGGACACCCCTCCAGGTTACACAAACCTATAGTGTTCTCAGATGCCAATTAACTTCCAATAATCCATTCAAGAATTCTGCTAGAGTGTAGGTTGAGTTTATCCACCAGTACCCCTCCCACGCCTCCTCCTACTGTTATAACCAGGTGACCTGCTCCCCGGCCAGCCGTCTAGGGTGCAGTCACACACGGCCACCAAACGCAGCCCACAGCTGTATGGGCACAATCGGCAGGCCGCGCCACCTGGTTCCAACACCCTCTGGTCCGGAAACTGTACTGCAGGTGCTGGCCTGACTCACACTGTCCCTTGCGCTGCCCGCTTACAGGGGCCAGGTGTCTCCTAGACACCTCCAGAGCTTTCTCGGACCGGTGTTTCTCTCCTTCCTGGGTTAACACCACTTTTCTCAGTGGGAAGGAGCAAAAGGTAAGTGAAAGGGGAGTGAGAATCTGCCACCTCCGGCCGCAATCACTGCACACTCTGCCCCAAGGGCACCGTCCCTTCATTCTTCGCGCCGTTTCTCCCAGTATGACTTTTTGTGTGTTTCCCACTCTCCCAGGTTACATAACCATTTCGGACAATTTTATGTTATTCAGGGTTTTGCCTTTTTGGCACATTCTCAAAGGTTCGGGCTACCTTTGCGTGCATCTCCATGATTACGTGCCACTTCCCTCCACCTTCCCAACCATGTGTGTTTCTAACCAGGGAGAGCCGTGGACAACCACTCACACAGGCTTCTCCCTGTGCCTCTCCGTTCCTGAGGCTGGCCAACTACTGGTCAGAATTTCAGATTTCAGAATCTCTCAGCCTGCTTTAATCATGTTTCAGAACCCTGCCCATGGGCTGACCAACTTGGCTCTTCTCTGAGTCTTCCTCCTGCCAGAGTCCTTGTCATCTTCTAGAGCCACACGTGATGTTAGAACACAGTCACTCTGCAAGGTCTTTATGACTTCCCTGTCAACAACCAGTTCCCCGCTGAGCCGTCTTCTCTCAGAGAGGGGAAGCACACAGCTCAAGACCGGCATGCGTCTGACGCTGTCTTCCCTGGCCGGAAGGGCTGCAACACCCCCACTGCCTGCGCAGCATCCAAATCTCCCCCCTGGCAGGGTGCTCCATGCGCGGGTTCTCAGAAGCCTGTACACTGTGGAAGAATCACTCAGGGTCACTGATTTTAAAAACCAGCAAGAAGGGCAGCAACAAAAACGGAGTCCCCGGATATCCCCCATCCGTTCCTGAGTGGCATCCGTAGAGGGAGGCCAGGAATCTGTGGTGGAGAAGTGCCTGCAGGCAACTCTGATACATTGGGAGCTGCTGCCTCACAGCACGGACACACCCTCGAGTCCTCTTCGACTGCCTCCTCCACAGGGGAGCTCACCGCTAGGCTCTCGGTGAGTTTCCACAGGAGACCTCTCACTACCTCGCGCTCCCTCCTCTCTCAGATGCCATCGCCCCAGTTCAGCAACGTTCCAGTGATTCTGTGAGATTTAGTTCCTTCAGACAATACTTCAAATTCACTCCAGCAGTCTAGGAGGCAGCCTGTTTTCGTCTCTTGGAAAATGCACTGGCTGCAGACTCAGATAACCTGGGCTGAAACAAATCAGCTCTCCTGTTCGGACCTCAGTCTTCCGTAAAACAGACATGGATGGCATTAAATGCTCGCAAAGACGTAGTATGAAATGCTCCTATACTCTGCCCTCTCACCCCATGAGAGAGGTGCTCTCCACAGCCTCGGTTTAGAAAGGAACTTCCCAAGCTGGGCGGGGAGGCTCACAGAGGAGGTTACTAAGGAGCAGGATATACACCAGGTCCTCCGCTTACCCTTCCCTCAGTCCCAAGTCCCCTAAGGCCCATACTGTTGATCGAGGAAGCTAAGTAAGCAGTGTTCCCTGCCCTTCCTTGTTATTTTCTGAGAGAAAATATTCCATGCCTCCTCCAGCGAAGCACTAAGCCCCCTCTAATATCTGGGTCATAAGTCTCAGATTCCCTTAGGCGTCTGAAGACTAGCACTCACACAAACTGTCTGAGCGCCCACGAGCGGCTGCAGACCTTGTGATTTTCTGTGTCAAGCCCACTCAGGATGAAGACGTAACTGAATGAGGTGGTCCGTCTGCCTGGGCTAAAACGTGCTCGGAGGTGTTCACACTAAGCATCCTGCTAAGCACCAGTCGCTGGCCCTCACTTGCTCTGTCGTGTGGAGACCCCCCCATCTCCCACCAGCACCCCTCCCCAAGGCAGCAAGAGGATGCACTGCACCGTGGCCTCGGAAAGTAAGGCAGAACCCTGCACTCACAGTGCTGAAGAAGGGCCGCTGTAGCTAATTACAGGCACCAGATGAAGGTCTGGAAACATTTCAACAATAAATTAAAACAATTAAAAGGCATGAATTTCAAAGCTCAATATGTAAATAACACTGTATCAAAATGAAACTCAAATGTGTAATGTCAGCTCGATGCCCTTGACTACAGCCAACTCTAACACAGCTGCTTAGCTCACACAATTACAGCGACTCTCACTATTTCAGAGACGCATTTCAAAGAGCAGCTGCAAAGAAGCTTCCTTCCCCACCCACCCTTGCGGTCCCTTCCCCCTTCCCAGTCGCAGAGCTCTGTGCAGTTGTAAAATCTGAAGTGAGAAGCCCAAACAAAACAAAGTGCAGTTGCTGACAGCAGTCTGTCAAGGCAGGTCTTGAACTTGGAATATACTGGCCTCAGGAAGGAGAGAGAAATGAAGTGACATGATGCCCGGGTCACAAAGTCCAACATTTTGTTGTGCCAACAAAGTGCCACACACACCTACCTCTATGATGTCAGGATGAATCAATTCGGAAATTAGTGGGTGAATAATAAAAACTTCCTGGCAATAAATCTTATTACCTCTGGAGAAGCAGGTGTTTCCTGTCTCTCTGGGCTTCCCCCCCTCCCAAGCTGCCATCCTCAGAATACCCACCAGATGCCAGGCATACTATACACATTCTTTAATCTCCACAATATCCCTTGAGGTATTATTATTATTATTATTATTATTCCCACAGAGAAAAGGAAACGGGGGTCCAAAAAGTGGGCTCACAGACCTACTCTGTGCAGGGGCCAGGGCTCACGCTGAGGGCTGTCTAAATCCAATGAGCATCCCTGTGGGCTGTCCTGGGTCTCAGGTCCTGCATCTAGCCTTAGCCTGAAGCCTCAGCCTTCCTCTGGTTCTTCCACATGCCCAAGACCTCTGACCGAGTCCCTGTCACAGTTCTAGTCCACTATGATTTATCACCCTCACTCGGGGATGTAACAAATGAGTGAACCACAGCCAAGAAGTGCAGTGTTTCAAAATTCTTAATTGCTTGGACACCTCACCAAGTGGGTCATCAACGCTTATCATCCTTTTTAAAGTACAGTCCGCCTCTACTTCAAATGGCATAAATTTCCCCTTTAACAACCGTTCTTACAAACCACAAACTTAGCCTGCAGAAATTGACATTGCAGACTAAACATTTACCACGATTTTTAGAAAACCGTATCATAATTATCACTTTCTCCACTGAACCAAAAGGAGCCAGAGACCACAAACATTTTTCCATTCTCCCAACACTGACAGGTATGCTATTCACCGTGAGCATCAAAAAGGCAAAGCTGTGTACAATTTTTATAGAATTAATGGTTTTTACAACCAAAAGAGGTCTTGAGCTGATGTCAACTTCAGCAGAGTAAGAATTCAAACTCAAGGTCATCCACCGTCAAAGTTAAACACCACAGCAGAACAGTGGCTGGGGAGCTGCCCCGCACATGGTCACGTCCATGTGTGGACATGCACGTGGACCTGTCTCTCCCCCGGTGCTGCTGCGTTTGGGTCTGTGCTAAGGAACTAATGCCAGGTTCAATGCAAGTCTACTAGACACTAACGAACACAATCAGCTTGGCCGGCTTGTCCCCAGCTATTAGAGTCCCATGTATGATATACACTGACATATGTATATATGTTCAGATCAAATCCTGTTAAAACAAATAGCATTTTAACAAAAATATTTCCATGTCCCAGCCAATGGTCCATTCCTTTCATGTAATACTTAATACCACAAAATTCCACTTTAACAGAGATATGGACAATACCTTTAAACTCGCTGTAATGAAAACTGGGTTGTATGCGATTATACTAACCATATTTATATACATAACACATGTTCATCTGTTCTCTCTTCTCCAAGAGTGTACACTCCCCAAGAAAAAGGGGCTGGCTCTGAACTATACTCTACAAATCAAGAGAACAACAGTGCCACCTCGTGGATATTCTGTAAACATCAGGTGAGTTCCCTGGCACTAAAATGTCTGAGAAGCAAAATACAGGGGAAAATAAAATAAGACCCAGCCAGTGGAAAGCAAGCAACAACAACAAAAATCAATGAACAGATCTGCTTTAGAAAAATGGAAGCACAGCTTCGTTTAGTCAAGCGCACTTACAAAGAACAAGCACGCCCGCCAGTGTTAAAGCTACCCTGGCTTTTCTTGACGAGATGCAGCTGGAGTCAGCAGTACGGCCTGGGCGACGGTGGCTCTGGATTCTGGCACTGCACCCACAGAAGACCTGTGTCCCGTGCGTGCTTGCCTTACGCAACTCCACCTCTAGCTCCCCAAGCCCCCCCACCTCACAATCACAAATAAACACTGCTGAATTGTGCCGTAAACCAGGTATCTATGCTTCAGGCCCACGTGGGGGATCTCCCAGAGTCATCTCACCTGTGAACGACTTCCGCCTTCACACTGATTTTGGAACCAACCTGCAGAGTCACCATGATGCCCCAGATGGAACACCTTAAGCATCTCACCCACGTTCTCTGACCCTTGGCTCCCTAGTCTACACGATGAGAAAGAGGACTAGGCGATGGCTAAGATTCTTTGCGGCTGTGAAATACTACGATTCTTGGAAGAGAGAGATCATATTTTGCTCTCACAAATGGGGCAAACGGTGCTGCATTCCAGCACAAAAACAACAGAGTCAAAGTGCTCTAGGCCACCTCTCCATATCCTCAACACTGCCCTTGCAGAAAGGCCACTTGCAAGTGCAGGAGGCAGGCGGGATTGGAAGTCAGGAGCTGGCCTGGGATCTCGGCCCAGGCCCTGTCTGCTGTGGAAGTGCCTGGAGCGCCCAGCCCTGCTGCGCTGTGGGTCCCAGAGAGGCCGAGTGAGGAGCTGCCCACCACGCAGCCGTTCAGGCATTCCAACGGGGGCAGGAATGGCGGAGAGAGCCCCAGTGCTTCCTGGCTATTTTGGGGCTGAGCCTGGCACGGCAGTTGTAAGCTCCACACTGGCCCTGGTAGAGGACACCGTTCTGCCAGCATTCTCCTCAGGAATGAAATCGTTCTAGCTTACCTAACCAGATAGAAATAAAAAACTAAACAAAGAAAGAAAACAAAAGGATGACAGAAAGAGATGAAAACAGGAGAAAAGAATGAATGTTCAACAGTCAAAGGGGGTGAACGGGCAGCGCCCAGGGTTCTCAGAGCAGGGAAACCCTCTGTAGGACACTGCACAGGTACATTCGTGTCATTGTGCGTTTGCTAGAACCCACATAATCAGAACCCCCGAGTGAACCCCAAGGTCGGTACAGACTGTGGGTGACGACGTGCCAGTGCAGATCCACATGTGGTAGCAAATGTGCCACTGTGGTACTGGATGCTGACAGTGGGAAAGGCGGAGGGTGACGATATGGGGTCTTTCTGTACCTGAAACTACTCTATATGGTAGTCCATTTAAAAATTACTTAGAGTAAATTTAACCGGAGGCATGAGGGCAGGGAGCACACGCGCAGAGCAGCAAGGCACGGAGGAAGGACGCAGACGTGACTCTGGGACGAGGACACGCTGTCAGTTTCCCGGTAGGTTTCCGCCATCCCTGTGGGTCACGCCAGACACCAATGACCACCCGAAACTTCCCAAGCACAAGGAGCAGAGGGAGAATGCTTCCATGTTTTTTAAAAAGTTAGTTATAAAGGCAAAATACGGACTGCACATAGACTACCTAAAAAAACAAGTTGGTAATCATAGTCAAGCAGATTAAAAACGGAGCACTGACCAAAGGCCCACACCCTTAATCAGAGAAACCCCCCATTTCCCAGACAGATGCCCAGTCGGGGCCAGCCCTCCAGCGCTGCTCATTCAAACACCACGGGGGTCCCAGAGAGCTCTGTCCCCATTCACTCGGTTCACAGACGCCTAGTTGGCACCACCAAGGCCTGGGGCTGGGCGTGCTTCGGCAGCTGAGAGGGCCACACCAAGGTACCTGGTAAGGCGGTGATGAAGTCCCGCTGCAACATGGGCTTCAGGTAGGAGTTAATGTGTCCATGCTGGTAGTGGCACATCCGGGAAATGAGGTGCTCCACGAACTCCACTTGATCGGACTCGGACCACTGGTCGAAGTACTTAATGCACAAGTCCTTTTCTTTTTGGTAGTTTCCTTCCGATGGCCTCTTTCTGGAGACGATCACAGAGGACGTTCCATTACTTATCTATTTCAGAAAAACAAAAAACTAATTAGTCCGACAAGCAAAAAAGCTAATGTGGTATTTCATTAGAAACATTTTTCACTCTGTGTATTTAATCTTAAAATGCCAGTTTTACCCTAAAGCCACTCATTCCTTTATTAATTCATTCAAGAAGTAATTAAAAATGTTTTCAGAGCTCATGTCCTCAAACTAGCCTCAAAAGTGAATGCCAAAGTCGCAGCTCTTTCCAAAGCTCAGTGACAGCTGAGACCATCACTGTCCAGCACGTGCTCCTAAACCATGCTGCTCTCAGACGACTGAAGTTGGAGAAGGCCATCTCCGAAAAACAGCTCAGCTTGGCAAAGTGGCAACTGATGGTTTTACTTCTTCAAAGCTGAAAGTTAATGCTTTGCCTGCACCAATGGTTCTCCTGCATCAGGATTACCAAGGGCTTCTTAACACACTGACAGGTGGGCCCCACCAGAGACGCTCTGGTTCTACTGGTCTGGGGTGGCACCCGAGAATCTGCATTGCTAACAAGCTCCCCGCTGATGCTGAGGCTGAAGACCACTCTTTGAAAACCACTGTCTCCCAAACAGAGAAACCTGAAAGCAACTGCATCTACAAAGCTTAATTCTACCCAACAATTCTTATTTCCACCTTGTTTCCAGGGCCACAGACTGCTGGCAGAACGCCTAAGCCTTTTAACTCCCTTCTTTTGCTCACTGACTCAGAAGGTGACCCAAGGCACAACACGGATGTCTGGCAGCCCCTTCATTTCATGCAGGAGGTTTACGCATACCCCGCTCCTATGCCAACTGCATCTCTCATCACACCTGCGTGGTCCTTGTATAAAACCAGCATGTCTTTTAAAACACTGAAACCACATTCACTGCATCTGAACAGTAGCATCAACAAGAAAAAGTCCGTGTCCCTAGGCCGAAACCACCACTGCCACTGACGCCACGAGGCTCAGCGACTCCCGTTTAGAAACGAAGGCACCTCGATGCCTCCACTCAACACTGGCCCTGCCACAGGGCCACACTCTCTGACAGCCCCCTCCCTGCACGCGCCACACCAGAAGCTGTGACAGGTCAGAGAGCTTTAAAAACTGCAGGGTTGTATTACAAATACACGCAGTTCCACGAGGAGCTTCCCTCGGAAGTCTCACACAGAGAAAACCAAGAGCTCCTGTCATCAGTCTGTCCCCTGACTGAGAGTGGGCTGACCCAGATCCACTCCAGGAAGATGACATCCTTGGTGAATGCCTTCCTCGGCAAACTCGTGTGAGCCTTTCCTGCAGGAGGAGAGTTCTGATGTCCACAAGGAGGTGCAGAAAGTCGAGGGCATTCACCTCCCACCCCCTCTATCTCACGGTGAACACCGCCTTATCTCAGAATGTTTCCGCCCTCGGAAAGGGAGGGAGGGAGAGCCCACTGACACCGGGCACCACCAGAGGGCAGCACCAAACACAAGTTTCTAACGTTCAGTCAGGCCTCAAAAAATCAACATTCCAAACCAGAGTGAGTGAAAATTCTTTGCTGTGGTATCAACTGGGATAAGGAGCATCTTTGCTACTTTTAAGCACAAGATCATTCATCATAATGTTTATAGTAGAGGAAAATAAGAAATCACTGACCAATTATAGGCAACCGGTTAAAGCAAATTATAATACATCAACACAGGACTATAATGTAGCCATTAAAACTAGGTTTGTAAGAGTAAGACTCAGTAACAAGAGAACATGTTTACGAAATAGCGTGAAGGAACACAAGATGAGGGTCAGGGTTCTGAGCAGCCCAACCACGACGGTCTGCGAAGGGGACACTCCCGGAGGAGCTGGGAGTCTGCACGCACACGTCGAAGTGCTCGTTCGTCTTGAGAAAGCAAGCTGTGCGTGCTTCCCTTCTTCCCTCTGCTTACTATGTTTCTTCATCATAACTTGCCAAAACACCATATAACTGTTTTCATAACAGGTTAAATAGCATGATGCAGTAACAAAGTACATTTGTGTACTACTTTATATATAATCTACAAAATACTTCGGTGGCCACTGTCTCATTTGATGAGCAAGGGGCTCCTAACCGTTCACCCTCCCCGGAGTTGTGGTGTGCTGTTAACCAGCCAACTGAGGGGCAGATGGAAGAAACACTGAAAGCCAGAGTGTTAATCAAGAACCACCATGACCTGCAAAATCAACAGTAAACGAAGAGACCTTTGGAGCAAATACCAAATGGGCCGGAGGGAACGGAGGGCATTCTGCACACAGATCCCGAAATCCAGCGGCAAAGGCTGGATTCTAAAGCACACCTCCACTACTCCTTCTAACCACACCCCTGGCCCAGAAAGATACTCCTGGCACTGGTTTGCTTTGTTTTTTAAAAATATTGTTATTTATTCATTTTTAGAGAGAGGGGAAGGGAAGGAGAAAGAGGGGGAGAGAAACACCAGTGTGTGGTTGCCTCTTGCGCTCCCCCAACTGGGGACCTGGCCTGCAACCCAGGCACGTGACCTGACCGGGAATCGAACCAGTGACCCCTTGGTTCACAGGCCTGTGTTCAGTCCACTGAGCCACACTAGCCAGGCCAAGCTTTGTTTCTTTTCATCTTAAATTTGTTGGGGATACTTCGTTCTTGCTAACTCATCTACCCTTTTGTTTCAAGTCAAACCCAGAGAGTTTTACCATTATTCTCTTCAGACTTAGATGGTCTCTACCTTTGAGTCCTCACGAAGGGAAAAACGATTTGTACCACAATGACAAACAAAAACACCGAAGCACGAAACTTTACATGCTCGTGCCCGTACCCCAGGAAAACCTGGTGGGGGGTGGGGGAGCAGCAAGCTCCGAGAGAGCCGGGAGAGCAGCAAACAGAGTTGAAAAGGGCAAAGCCGCAGGATGTGAGGAAGAAGGGTGGGAACAGGGAGCAAGACTCATCGATGCATACAGACTGGTGTGTGCTACGACGCCATTCTGGTGACAAGGGACACCACCACTGTCCATCTTTGGCTTAGGTAGTGGACACAGAACATTTTGGGCTACGGGCACTTCAGAGTGTTTGTGAAAATTCCAATATCTGTACTACTCAGAGTGACACTTCCCTAAGGTACAGAGGGGGTGAGTCCTCAAAGTAGCTACTGCACAAAAAAAAAAACTGCCTGGCTCTTGTTCTCGTTGAGGTCACGTGCTGGGGGAACATCATCTCTACAGTGAGTCAACTGCTGTCTCATCTGTGCGCGGTCGTTCCTACCTGCCAAAGAGTACTTTTCTTGGGGGACTCATCTTCATTTTGATCCTCCATAACTGAAGTGTTCTAAGGGGGGAAAAACAGGTTATTTGAATTATGCCAAGTTTTGCAAATCCTAAATAACTACATCAAAACAGAATTTTGAAAACCCACACTGGAGTGTACCAACACACACCCGAGCGCTCATCTGGCTCATGGCTGACATGCCGCTATTCTGGGTCACAGAGGCTGTGCTCCTCTGTCATAAACCATAGTTGGTGGTAGGACAGAAATCTTACTGCTCTTCAGGTCGGCCTGACTGAGAAAACGGGCTAGACTAGGACACTGGGGCTGAAGCTCCACCTTGGTCATCACTGCTACTCTTTCGCTTGTGGCAAGAGCCCCAGAGACTGTCCAGTTCCCGCTGGCTGCACAGCATTCTCACTCGCACGTCTGCGGCTCCGTGGTCCCCCCGGCCGGCCATCCTCTGCAAGGAGAGCAGACACAGCCCTGGAAGGGCCCCCCGCCCCAGCCTTTCCCTCGCTCCTCCTTCGATGGCCCTGTTTTTCTGGACTGCCTCCGCGATCACCCCTAGCAGGCATGGTGGGTGCCCCACCTTGTCCCTGGAGGGGAGGATGCTGTTAGCCAGTGACAATCGGGCCTGCCTTAGGAATGCATTAGCTTTTGAGTTTGTGTTCACCGCACAAAGAGGCACTGTGTAATTATTCTTCCTGGCAACTTAGTCCTTCAATAGATGCCCATTAACTGGAGATTACACATGATTGGATTTCCCTTTCTGAAGCTCCTGTCTAGTAACTAAATGGAAGCTTAATGAGAACGGGAAGTTGAAAAGTTGTGCCCAGAAAGGAGTGACAACTCATCTATGGTCGGCAGTCCCTGTAAGATTCCTTCCCAAATCCAAAATCAGAAGCCTGGGCCACAGCATTTAAACTGCAGCCATTTGTCCCACAGCATTATTCAAAGGACCCCACAGACCTGTTTAAGTTACCAGCACTGACATGACCCTGTTACTGCCTGCTGGGGTGCAGCCCACCTCCCAGACTTTCCCCCTTTTCCTCTATGTTCTTCAGGTCGTAACGTGCTGGGACCCACACAGCACCTCCACACCACAGTCTGGGAATGCCCAGCGCAGGTGATGGCAGAACGGCACGAGCGTGGGCGCTCTGCTCTGCAGGCCCCACCACTGGCGCCGATGAGGAGCGGGGTGTGGCGAAGAGGGAAGGCCAGAGGCTTTGGAAACCAGAGAGAAGGCAGGACCCCAATCTGGACACTCACTCGGTGTGTGTGGGGGGTCCTGAGCAAGCTTTGTTGGGCACAGACTGATACAGATAGCACAGAGCTGTTGTGGGGACTGAGAACGCCCAGCGTTCACGCCCTGCTTTGAATCGAAGATGCTCCCCCCCCCCCCCCCCCCCCCCGGCCCCTTCTCACACTTCTCTAACCCCAGACTTTGAGGGAATGACTCCAGATGGTTGTCAATAGAGAAACCCACTGCTTCCTCAGTAAAATCTTATAAACCCAACAAAGCACCAAGGTCTGCAGCGGAAGAGGGGCAGGAGAGCAAGGCTACAGCTGGGAAAATCAGCGATGAGCTAGTGAGGAAGGCAGCGTGTCCAGGTGTCCCAAACAGGTCCGTAGCGGCGGCAGCAGCAAGGGGCCCCAGTGGGAAGGAGGGGGGAGCAGGGAGACAGAGGCAGCGTCCCTCTCCGTGTAATTCTCCCTGCACTGCTAGCTGGAAGGACTCCAGAGATTAACAGGGCTGGCAGGTCTCATTAGGGGGTGAATGAAGTGGGAACAGTGACTTGGTACATCATCTCCTATGTCTGACTGGTGGGGACAACACCGTCCTTGCAGCGTCACGGTGTCCTGGGCTCCACAAGAGTGGCGAGAAGAAATGACGACCACGTGAAGAGCTGAGCGTGTGAAGCGGACCAGAGATGAGGGGTTCCTGCCCCCGCGTCCAGGCACCCCGGGAGCTGTGTGGGAGGTGGGGGTGTGTGTGGTGTGTGTGGTGTTTCCAGCTGAGAACTCCCAAAGCACAGGAGCTGGACCACCGGGGCCGCGCTCCTCACTCCCTCAGCGAGAGGGCGAAGAAACGAGTCCCGGCAAACCACACGAGAAACCACCGCCTTCGCAGTAAAAACGCAGTTCTTCCTTCCATTCTTCCCAACCCAGAGAAATGGTTTGCACTGATGTCGTTGAGAGGGAAACCACCCCCTGACAAAAACAGCGACTGTTTTCTTCAGGCTTGATGAAAGTGGACAGAGACACACCACTTAACAAAACTGTATTTCATGAAGCCCTGTGGGGGCTGGTGGAGCCCCTTCTGTGTTTTCTCAGCTTCTCGTACGAAGCCTCCAGGAGGGGGCGCCACAGGGAAGCGCTGCTCTCAAGCTACACTGGCCAGAGGACCATTTCCACAGAGAATGCCAGGAGCTACCAGAGACATTCAGAGAAAAAAGGGTCCAGGGCCTAATGAAGTTTAAGAAATGCCACTTGTGTGTACCCTCCCATGCCCCACTCCCCCACAATATACTTTATTAACTCACTAAAGGCTCTGCAAGGCCCACGATTTAAAACCCAGGTTATGGTGGCTGAGCCTAGCTTCCCCACGTTTGTGGGACACAGACACCCCCACTTCACGGTATCAGCTCCACACGTGCTGGCAAACACTGGACTGGGGCATCGAAGGGCACGGCAGAACCCCTTCCTCCTCCCACTCCGCAGGACAAGCACTTCTGGAGAACAAGGGAAACTTTGCCCACTTCTGGCAAATGAAATATATACCTTTTCTATCCCCATCATCTTGCCCAAACTGCTATATGCGGTTGTGGGAATAAAATCCCCTTACAGGGTCACAATTTTTAAAATTACTTTGGCATTTATTCCTTAGAGGTCTAACAGACAGAAAGCCACAGGTTCCAGAGTGAGGTAAGAAAAAGCAGTGCAAAAAAGGAGGTGGTTTCCTACATCCAAGCTCGCAGGCGGAAGTGTGAGGTGAGGTAATCTCAGAGCTGAAATCCTCTTCAACCCTCAACACTTCTGGGAAAGGAAAGTTCTCTGAAATACCAACCTGGCTTATTCAATTCCTATCCATCTCATCATCATCTCCTTCCTCCTACACCTCTACCAAGAAGCATCACATGTAAATAAGAATGCAGACCTCTGTATTCTGATATCGCTACCGAAGAAAGATACAATCTAGGAAGCAGCAGCTCGACTCTAAGGCAGATCAGCCTCCACACTGCTGACTCTGGGACCAGACCATTCTCTGCCAGGTGGGGCTGTCACACACGTTGTAGGCTGCTCAGCAGTATCCCTGGCTTCTACCTACAAGAAGCCAGAAGCATCACCCTCCCCTGCCCTAATGGTGACAACCAAAAGCATCTCCAGATTGACAAATGTCGGGGGTCGGAGGGAATTGCCCCCTTTCCTTAAGAGCCATGCTCTAAGGGTGTCAGCTCCTAAACCTGCCGCCTTGGGAATACACACTAATAACCATCATCTCAGGACTGGCCATGCTTCCTCTTCAGGCTTCTCTGGCCCATGACAGCATGCAGCTTCTTCAAATACGGTACAGTCTGCTCTCCCCACGGCCAAGCAATTCATGGAGTACACAGATATCCAGACTCTGGGCTGAAGTCCTGCTGGACATGAAATTCCTATCTGGGGAAACCTAATTCAGGAGCTCTTACTGGAATAAGACCCATGGGCTTGGGGGTGTGGGTGAGGGCTGTGAAGCACCATGCAGCCAGAAACAAAAGTCAGTGCACGCGCATGCCTCCAGAAAGAAGATCCAGAGCTCTCATCAGGTTCTCAAAGGTGCCCCAAGTACAGTAACACAGCAAACCGTGCCTTTGACCGGAAAGCAGTCCAGAGTGGACGGAGACAAGCCATATCTTTGGGGGTTTTTTTTAAGGTCCCCGGGAAATTTGTATCTGTTCTAAAATCACTGGTACGGCAAAATGACGTGGTCTACGGGGTGGTGCCACCCACAGTAAGGAATCTGCACTGATACCATGACGACAGACTCCATGCAATGCATGATATCTAAGAAGCACCAAAACCCATGGAAACTAATAATGCCTGTGGAAGCGCTGTTCTTAAGCTACACTGGCCAGAGGACCACTTCCACGGAGAGTGCCAGGTGACACCAGAGATGCTTAGAGAAGAAAGGGTCCCAGGGCCTAATGAAGTTTGACAAGGGCTGTGTACTGAGTGAGTGCTCTCCCCACCCCTGACCACACCCACCCCTACGTGTAATACGCTTCATTTAGACAGCAAAGGCTCTGTAACATCTTGTAACTTAAAGATTAAGGGAGCTGAGCCTCACTTTCCCAAGTTTGGTGGACATAGATGCCCCCTTTTTACAATATCTCTTCATCAACAGCTCAGCACCTGCCAAACACTGGACTAGGGCAATAGCATGGCAGAATTCCTTCCCCCTCCCACTTAACCAGACAAGTAAACACTTCTGGGAGATGAAGGAAACACTCACTTCTGGGAAATAAATACAAGATAAGCTTTCCTACTCCCCACCACCCTTCCCAGACTGCTCTACACAGCGGTCCATGGGCAGGCAGAACGGGCTCTCCGCTATGATCTCTTATTGCCAGTGGGTGCCACCAACCAGTGCAAACTACATCTCACTTAGACAAGTCTGCGCTCGAAGAGTTATATGAGAGGAGCAAATTTCCTACTTTAAAAATGCCACCTATTCCCTATTTTCAGTTTCACAATGAGAAATGCATGTACGTGTAAGATTTTCATACAAAAAGCATCTTTACTCCTGAGAGAAGGCAAAGGGAAACCCACACGGGGTCTGGAAAACAAGAGCATTCTGCTCTTTTCTCTTGTGTCTTTAAATGTTTACATTTAAGGCATTAAGGGTGACAGCGACGTAATGCAAAATGCTACTAGCTAACTTTGTTGAGTCTGTAGTAGGCTTGTTCATACACTGTCTTTTAATCTTCAAAAAAAAAATAAAAGTAGACATTCCAAGCCTATAGAAGACACCGAGGATCGGAGAAGCAAGCAGTGATTAAGAGTTACAGTTGGTGAACTTGACACTCAGATCTAGGTTGGTTCCACTCAGAACTCAATGTACTTTCCATACTGAAAAATACATCTCAGGTGTTTTCCAACTGCTGGCTATAGCCTAAGAAATTAACTTAATGGCTGCAACCAGCGTTTTCGAATAAAATGAAATTGAATCTGGGCATTCCCCTGCCCACAATGATAAGCATAAGATGAATCACACAAAAAGGCTAAAAGGAATGAGCAAAAACATAACAGGAAAATTCAAATTAAAAGGACAGCAAGTCATTATTGCAAGGACAGCAATATTCAAGTCAAATCACTGAATAGCCTCAAAAGTTCTTTAAAATCGCTAAAAGGCAAAATGTATAAAGAGGATCGTGTGTACTTATATGTACTAAATAAAATACCACCAAGTATATCAAGGAAAAATTGTTTTTCATTTTTTAAACACCTTTTCGTATTTGACAGATCAAGTAGACCAAACCATTTGATTTCCCACGGACCATTTCAAAGAACCGATAGAGCATCCTAGGACACGTAAGAGATCTCAGATAGGGTTAGAAATCAGGAAGAGATTATTGTATGTTTAAGATCAGGCCAAGCAGAAAAATCTAAATCCAGTTTGCCAATTATGACTTGCCATACCTTCCAAAGATAAGCACACAGAATAATGACTGGCAGAGGCAAGCCAAACACCTTTTTGTTTGGTTACTGTTAATTCTACAGAGGCCCCTAACTTAGCCTAAAATTCTTTCCCCTTAAAGCTAAACTTTACCAACACATTGCCAAGAAAAACGAGATCACTAGAAAGCCAGAAGCATTCGTTTGGAAAAAGAGACGAGCTTAGCCAAAAAAGCAGTCCCCAGTTCTCATACTAATCTTGCAACTCAGAAGAAGAAAGCCATGAATACATCTATGTACAGATAACATTTTAACACAATGGCTCTGGCCACCATTAAAACATAGCTTAATCGGAAATCTCTTCTCCTCCCTCCACATAAATACTAAAATGCAGGGGAAGAAACAGTTGTTTTCCTTCTACAATAATTAAAAACTAATACATTTTAAACCTACTGGGAGTCCAACTGAACTCGCTGCTACATGGTTTTTATGATGTAGTACGTTTTCTCTAACTTATCTAACCCGCAGCTCCGCTCAGACTTCCAGCCCTGTCCCCTGGAATGTGGTGACTGACGTAAGCAATCTTCATCTATACAAAAAAAAGGAGAAAATTCAGCTAATGGAAGAGCTCCTACCCATAAAAGAAAACAGGAGGATAAAGGGTAGAGAAAAAGAAAACGAAAACGATACCTCAAATCAACCTTTCTTAATTGGAGTTCTGCAAGATGATCAAGAGTGATCCAGTAACTATTTCCTTAATTTTCCTAAGGACAGTAAATAGATACTATCATTCTGGTTGTGTACGAGAGAAGATACCCTATCGTATACCATGCATGCCTTGGTGCATCATGGCAGACTGCTCCTATGGAATCTGATTGAAAAAAGTTATTCCAAACGGAATTAAACACGCTCAAGCATGCATTCAACGGTACTTTTAAGTGCCTTGAATCAAATATTCAAAACTTAAGAACAGAAATGTACCAAAACGGAAAGAAATGGCACAAGGTTTAGCTCACACAAGAAATAAAAACAAGATTATAAAGGAAATGAAGATAAATTACAATGTCCAAGAGGATAAATTCAAATGCAAAATATAATGAGGCACTGAAGAAAAGCAGGAAAAAACCCTAAGAGAATGAAAATGAGGTAAAGAAAGAGGCAAAAGGGGACAGAGATAAAGTAGTTTACAAGGAAGACAAGAAGATCCAGCCGACATATAACTGGAACTTCTAAACACCAAAAAAAAAAATAATAAATAAAGAGAAAGAAATTACATTCAAGCTACAATCCAGGTGGTCGCCAAGGGCTGAGTGAGAGGCGGTGGGGAGTGACAAGCAAGTGCTTCCTTCGGGGATAAGAAAAATATCTTGGTTGACTACAGTAACAGCTGCGCAATTCTGTGAGTACACTAAAAATCAATGAAGTGTATACTACACCAAGTGCCCAAATTGTATATATGTAAACCACACCTCAATAAAGCTGTACTTTTTAAAAAACTGTAACTCAAGAACACTTTCCAGAAAGAAAAGGAACCCAGACTGCGCGGTAACAGGGTCTCTCGGTGCTAGGAGCACTGGCTGACAGCACTAACCCAGAGACATCCCAGGAACACTATCAGATTTTAAAGATAAAGAACACAGGTCTCCAGTCCCAAGTAATTTAACTTAAAGAGAGAGTGAGAGGGAGCAAGAGAGAGCGCATCAGTTACGCTGGCAGCAAGTGACATCAAAACACTAGGGCATTTTTAAGAGAATTCTCCAAAACCTAGCAAAGAAAGTGTAAAGCAACGATTTTATAACCGAAGGCAACAGAAAGTAGTTCTAAATAAGTAACAGAGAAGGGAAGTTTGTATCCACGAGCCCTTCATGAGTAACCAAGAGATGACTTGAAAAATTTGAACAAAAAGATTAATGGTAAACATTTAGGATAATTACAAATCTAAAAATAAAGCGAAGATGAAAATGAAGGTAGAAGAATATTTCATACATTTAGATAAAGTGCAAATAGTGCCACTTAAAAATTAAGAGGAACCATGGCTGGTGTGGCCCAGTGGATTGAATGCCGGCTCCAAACCAAAAGGTCGCACGTTCAATTCCCAGTCTAGAGCACATGCCTGGGTTGCAGGCCAGGTCCCCAGCTGGGACTGTGCAAGAGGAAACCAATCAATGTATCTCTCGCACATCAACGTTTCTCCCCCCTCTTCCCCTCTCTCCAAAAATAAATACAATCTATTAAAAAAATTCTTAAAAATTGCAAGGATAAGGGATCAGGAAGAAGAAAGAAAGATAAACTCTGATTATTGTACTGACAATAGGTAGGAGGTAAAGAATACCATTAAAGATCGATAAAATTGTTAATAAAACACTAAATAAGAAACCAAGAATTACAGACATTTAAAAAATTATAAATGTTAATTAATAGAAGAAAAACTTCCTGATTTTCAAAAGAAATTTAAAAAATTAAAGAGCAATTAAAAAAAACAGTATAAAGAGAAAGCCAAAAGATATGTAAAGTGACGTGGACAAAAAATATACTAACACA
This sequence comes from Tonatia bakeri, assembly GCA_004024845.1. Lineage (NCBI taxonomy): Eukaryota > Metazoa > Chordata > Mammalia > Chiroptera > Phyllostomidae > Tonatia > Tonatia bakeri. The sequence continues at coordinate 9,060 of PVIA01002620.1, read as the reverse complement.
CACTACTTCCAGTAAGACAGACCAAGAGGACACAGAATAAAGTTCAGAAGAATAAACATAAGCAAGAAGGTAGGCAGATCTTAGCAATGTCAAACTTTATACCACTGAGACGAAACCTGCTTTTCAAGCACACGTGAAAAATTTATAAAAATTGGTCATGTATTAGGTCACAAAGAAATAGTAAGCTCCATAAAGGAGAAAAATCATATTGTCAAAAGACAATAAAACTAAAAATAATTCCTATAAAGAATTAAGTTTTCCTTCAAAAATCCATGCTATGGAACAAGTTATGAAGCTTCTGGCCCGCATGTCCTTTGAAGATTTGGTGGAATTCTCCCGTGAAACCAAGTTGGTTTGGTGCATTTTTGTGGACTGCTTAGTTCTTTGGTAAGTCTCTCTATTCTTTTCTTCATAACTTGTTCCTCACTAAGACAACATTATAAAAATGACAGTTCGTCCTAATTTATAAGTTTAACACATACCCAACAATCACACAAAAAGCTCCTTATGGAAAAAGACAAGTTGATACTCAAGTTCACATGGAAAAACAAACTTGTATAGAGTACTCAGAAAAAAACTCGGGGGAAAAAAGCTATGAGGGGATTAAGCCGTACAGGAAGAAAAAAACATGGTCAGGCACTCAACTAAAAATGAGGTGCTTTTAGGGCATATAAATACACAATTACTTCAGTGCAGGGGTCAGCAAGCTTTTTCTGCCAGGAGTCAGAGGGAAAATATTTTCAGCCCTGCAAGCCTCCCAGTCCCTGTCACAACCACCCATTCTCCTGCTGTGGCACCGAGGCAGCCACCGACGACAGGTAAATGAATGAGTGTGGACGCGCTCCAGTTCAACTTTATTTATGAAAACGGGGCTGGGCTTGGCCAGCAGACCACAGTTCACCAAACCTGGTCCAATAACAGGCCAGAAAGTCCAGAAACAGACCCAAGGGCATGTGGAAATGCAGTCTATGACAAAAGTGGCGTCTCAGACCACCGGGGAACTTTTTAATAGGAAGTGCTAGGAAGACTGGGTAGCCATTTGGGAAAAGATAAAATTAGACCCATACTTAATACCAAATAACGAATAGACTACAAATTGGTCAGAAATGTAAAGAGTGAAACCCTAAGTACTGGATAAAGATGTGTGAATTTCTTTAAAACTTGGGTAAAGGGAAATGTTACTTTAGTATGAGTCAAAATTCAGATGCAATAAAAAAAAATTTGGCTAGATAAAAATGTTAAACTTTCACACAGCAATCTTTTTAAAAACATCGTGAACAAAGTCAAAAGGTAAGTGAAAAACTAGAAAAAATATTTGCAATACGGCTCACAGATAAAGGACTTGTAAACCTTAAAAAACTTCTTCTAAATTGAAGGAGGTAAAAACCACCAACCTCTCAATAGGAAAACGAGGAAAAGACATGAACACTTTAGATATAAAAATGACCATTAAGTAAACGCTGTTCAGACGTATAATTAAAGAGACACAAATTAAAGCTAGACTTCCTCACCCCACACCGGCACATCTCCAGAAGCAGGACCACACCTCCGTCCGTGCGCCAGGAAAGAGGCCCTTTCAGAGGAGAATCCGGCGACACCCGCCAGAACTACCCAAACAGCTTACGTTCTGATCCGGCATTACCTTTGATCCAGCGACCCCACTTCTAGAAATCTTCCCTGAAGATACACTATAATTAAATAATATGCAAATACATGTGTACACGGTTGTTCACTAGAACACTGTAACTTAAAAAAAACCCACCCTGAAACCACCTACATGATCCCACATAAGCTACTGGCTGAACAAACTATGGTATCAACACAGAAAGGTGCTCCATAGCCCGAGGCAAGAATAAGGAAGGCACTGTTGACTGCGACAGAGTGAAGTTCAGGGTTCAGTTTTAGGTGGGAAAAGCGAGGCGCTAGAGAGCACACCTGTTCACAGTGCATTAAAAACCCAGGAGGGACAGACCAGGAACTAGTCAAACTGGTTACCAAGTGGAAACCGGAAAGGAAGATGAGAGAAGGGGAACATGACAGAAAGGGTAACTATGCCTTTTTGTGCTGCTTTAATTCTGAAATCTACATTAAATGCTTTGTATACTCAAAAATAAAATCAATAAGGACTGGGGGAGAGAGACGGAACATGAGCAGAAATGAACACACCTAAATATGTTTCAAATGAATACCAACCCCACTTAATGGTAGAGGTAAACTAAGCCAAGTGACTCCTGAACTCAGTAGTTACACCACACAGCCACAAACATACTTTTCAATTGTAAAGAAACCGTCAGTGTGGTTTTAGTACATTTACCTTCCAGCGACACAGGTGAGCAACTCTAAAATCACTGGATATGTATCCTAGAACTGAGCAGGTATACACACTGTGGAAACCAGAAGCGGGTTCTCACTGTTAGAGAAGGGAGCTGTGGGTATGAGAGGGTCGCCTTACAGAAGGCTGGAATGGAGATGCCACCGTGAACTTGGTTGCTACTACGTAACAAAGGAGGCAGTAGTTTTCCTACAGAGAGACAGAGTCCGACCACAAAGCGGACTAGCTGAGACGGCCCAGAAGCAACGACACCGCAGGAGCACACCAGGCATGCCTACCGCCCAGATCCCAGGCCCACTGCCCCCGGAAGGATGAGGGCCTGCCCGAGAGCCCTGTGACTCCCAGGCTGAGTATGGGGAACCGCGAGATGAGCCTGGAGCACTTCGGTTCCGCAGAAAGGGAGAGATTAAGGAATTGTGAGGACAGACCCCAAGGACACAGGAGCCAGCTGAAAGGCACCCACTGGACAAACTGTGCCCATCAAAACAAATGATAAATACAAAGTATATCCCACTGAATAAAGTAGGAAACCACAAGTCTATACTGACAGACCAAATGAATACAATGACATTTTAGTGAAAGGAGAACATTTGCAGCTTCACCAGAGCTCTCCACAAACCAAACCAGCCACCTTAATTACAAAGGGAAAAAGCATAACTTCACAGCTGAGCAGCTGCTGGATACCACACAACTCAAGGAGCCAGAGGGACCACCATTAGCAATGAGACAAGTCGAAATCACGCACCAGTAGACAGAATGCAGCGAGAATACAGCGTTGCTTTGGTGACATTTCCATGGAAGATGCACAACCTAAAATCTGATCACAAGGAAGCTCTAGACAGACCCAACCTGACGGACAGGCCACAGAATAACGGATCTGTTGTCAGGTGTCTAGGTCACGCGAGTCCAGCGAAGACTGAGCAACTGCTCCCAGTTGAAAGAAACTAACGCACTATGACACGCAAAGGCAATGCATCACTCCGAACTGGACGCCTGTGCTACGAAGGACACCACCGGGACTTCTGACGGGACTGAACAGTCACTGCGGACTGTATGGTACTCCTGTAGAAATGTCATTTACTGACTTGCTTCTCATATCACGATTATGTGAAACGCCCTCCTCTGCAGACAATACATAGCAAAACATGAGAGGAAGCATCTAGTCCACTCCATGTTCCAGTTATTTGGGAGTCACATATTTCTTGGTATTATATTTACAACTAAGCCTGAGATGGCCTCAAAATAAACAAAAAGCAATCTTTCAACGGCTGGTTCACATTAATACTCAACACTTCAAACTGTGGGATCATATCCCTAGGAAAAAACGTGCTGGAATCTTTTGTACGCCTTTTCACTGCCTCAGTCAGAGGACCTTAGTAAACATCTCGAACTAGCCCTGACTGCTCTGTCTCCCCAGGCCACTGACTGCTTGTCGAAAACCAGGGGTTCATCCATCTACCCCTTTCCGGTGAACACTACCAGATCCCCTCCGGCAATGTTGTTTTTGGCAAAGTCTTTTTGTTGTTACTGACTAGGTAGATGACAGTTTCTTCTGCCTGCCATTTCTCTAATCCTTAATTCTTCATTTCCTGTGGGCTTGAAGATGAAGGCTTTGACACTTGCCTTTTACTCCAAAGGAAACAACTAGAAAGCATCCTTTAATGAAAGAGATTTTACAAGGACTCCAGGAAGTGACACCTCGTTTTCTAAAGGGAGGACAGGGTAGAAAGAAGGTTCCTTGCAACAGGTGAATTGAGTCCAGATGCGATCCAACTGCAAAGGTTGGCAGCTGGTTCTCTGTATTACTGGACCATGGCAGAGTGCACGGCACAGGGCTGGTAGTAAATACGTACAAGATGTACGAATGATTGTATGCTTTAAGTCATTCCTAAATAACCTCATTCTACCTGAATGATCTCGACTTTGAACTCTAGTCATAGCCCCAGGCAATTCAGCAGGGAGCGCAAGCTGGCACAGACGCTGCCTATCTCTGGAGTTCCTTCTCCTGGCCACACCACCCAGTGGTGTGAGATCGCACAGCAGGCCGCGCCCCTGCTGACCCCACACACATTCACGCCACTCAGGAGAGCTGCCAGTGGTAAAGGGGCTCGTGGATTCAGAATTACTGCTGAATCACGTATAAAAGGCTTGTCAGACTTTCCCAAAATAACAGTGTTCAATCCCAGTGAGCGTACAAACCCTAGTGAGAGATGCAGCCTTCTGGAAAATAACTGGGCAAGATATACACAGTGCATCTTCTAGAAATGTATCCTAAATAACTCAAAATGGAGGCAAGGAGTCACACACAACGACAACGATTCATTTTTTAACAATTAAAAACGAAGATTCTGAGCACCCAGAAAAATGACAAATTTTGGGATGTTCAAAAAATACATTATGTAGTACTTTCAAATGAGAAATTTTTAAGAATAGAAAAATATTAACTCAACCATCCTGAACAAGTGTTCAAAGCATATAAAGTAAAATACAGTCTATAAAACTGCAGCTGGCCCTTGAATGAAAGCAGGGGTTAAGGACACTGTCTCCCGGCATAGTCGAAAATCCGTGTCTAACTTTTGACTCCCCCAAAACTTCATTGTCCGTCAGTACCCGCATGGGGCTGGTTCCAGGACCCCAGCAAACACCCAATTTGAGGATGATCAAGGTCCACGTAGAAAACAATGTGCACAGAGGAAGGCACACAGTCACCCTGTGCATCTGGGAGCTCCAGACATGGAGAGAGGGCAGTGTTTACTGGAAAAACATCCACATGTAAGTGGACCTGTCCAGTGAAAACCTGTGTTGTTCAAGGGTCAGCAGTATATGTGTGTGTGTACACAGAAATATATATAAAATACATATAAGATATTCTCAGCTATGTAAAACATGCGCATAGATTAAAAACTAAAACTATGCCAAAGTACTGAGTGGCAGTCCCTAGTTGAAAATTATTTCTCATTTTCCTTCCTACTTCTATCCAACATTCTACAATATATATGTTGTGTAATCAAAAAGAGTATTTTATAAGCAAAACGAAAATACTAGTTAGTCTTCAAAGCAAACTTAATTTTTACTCAAGGTGCTCTTTCAACTCACACGAATGCTTGGACTTAAGAACTCAGAGAACTAAGTCCAAAGTAGTTCTGGCTACGACAGCAAATACCACTACTCCCTTTAATCCTCAAAGCGTGGAGATGGCCAGCAATGCCCTCCTCCTGTTCCACTTTATCGTGCTTACTCAGGACCTTCTCTAGAAACGGGCGTATTTACCATGCAGTGAACACCACGATCCTTTTCCTCTGGAACTCGGGTTCTGGGGAGGGAGGAAGACCGGAGGAAAGCAAACAAACACGGGATATAATTCCAGGCAATGCTCGGCGCTGTGAAGAAAGTAAGCTGGCAAACGAACCGAGCGAAAAGGAGAAACCTATTTTAGATTGGGTGGTTAGAGAAGGCCTCTGCAGAGATATTTAATCGTGAAGCTACTGGTATAATAACATAAATAGCATTCCTATTGCGTAATTGTCCTAAGATTTAGAAAACTCTGTTTACAACCTAAAATAATCATCTCTAGGAAAGTGAGTGCTACTTTAAGAGGCAGTGAGGTGTCCTGGAACGGAGACCCGGCTTTGCCTCTGGGAGGCACGGCCCTTAGGCGGCTGCAGGCTCTCCTTCCTCTCTGGATCTGAATCTGAATCTCCTCACATGTAAACGGACACGACAGCTGTGAGGTGACGAGGCTGCCGGGAGGAAATGAAGGTGAGGTATGGGAGAGAGCTTCGCAGACGCGTCTGGCACAGCCCTGCGCGACCCAAGTTCCCCACACACTCTGGGCTCCCCCACGCAACGCGTGCTCTGAATGGAACGACCCTCACGGCGGGCCATTCCTGAGAGCAGACGAACCACACCAGGGGCTCCCAAGTGCCAGTCAAGTCTGTCTACATGCTTGCTGGACAATGGTAACATGGACGCTATCAGCCTGGCAAGATGGCACCAGTTTTACCAATGGCACACTCGCATTTTCCTTCTTCACTTGGCCATGAACTGCCTTCGACCCTGTCCTTGATCCCTAACTCCAAAGTGTGGCTGCTTTTTGGTCAACGACTGTGGTGGCTGATTTCACACTCCGACTGGGCCCTGCTGCGGGGCCAGTGGTTCAGTGAAGCACCAGCCCGGATGCCGCTGGGAGGGTGTCTGTGATGAATGTTCAGAATCAGCGCACGCTGGGTAAAGCCGACCCCCCCCCCACTGCATGGGCGGGCCTCATCGGTCAGCTGAAGGCTCCACCTCAAGCCTAAAGGCAGAAATCCTGAATCTCCTGCCTGCGGACTTGCTCCAAATTCCAAACTAGCCACTCCCCAGCACCACTAAGCCAATTCTCTAAAACACCTGGTTCCCTACCTCCCTACGACTGGTTCTGTTCCTCTGGGCAGCTCTAATGCCCGGTCTGCCTTCAGGCTGGTGCCCCTCCTTCGCTCTTCATTCTGTTACCCACACGGCCGCAGGAGGTCCTACTTACTGACTCGTCAGACCGATCACTCCTCTCCCCGTGCTCTACGTCTTCCAACTTCACGAAACACGAAAGCCTCCAGCCCTAGAGTGCCCCTTCTCCAGAGCACTTACTACTACCAAACATATTATGTGTTTTACTCACTACTCATTTTATCTCTTTACTTCCCCATGAAAATTAGTTAAACAAAGACTGGTTTTCAATGTATTCTTTGTGCCCTCCTGTTTTCTACATTGGGCATACATTTCTATTGTAATCATATATTGCTGAGCATAAATAATGTAAATTAGAATAACCTCTTTGACTGACATTTGGTCAAAGTTTAAAAGCCTTAAGAAAGCTCATGTCGCCCTGACCAGTGTGGGTCACTTGGTTGGACATCGTCCAGCAAACCCAAAGGTCACTGGTTCGATGTTTGGTCAGGTCACACGCCTAGGTTGTGGGTTCGGTCCCTGGTTGAGGTGCATATGAAAGGCAACCAATCCATGTTTCTCTCACATGGATGTTTCTTTCCCTCTCTTTCTCCCTCCCTTCCCCCTCTCTAAAAATAAATATAATAAATTTAAAAAATGGTTCATATCCTTTGCCTCAGAATTCTGCCAATGAATATGACCTACCAAATTAATAAGCATACACGAAAATTTAATGACTTAAATAAATGTCTATCGATAAGAGATTAAGTTGCATTGTTTACATGCCCAAACAATGAATCTACTGTTATTAAAAAGAAGGTGTAAGTTTACCACTGTCAACTATATTGGTAAAATTGGTTCCGAGTTCAGCATACAGAGCATGAGCCCTATACAGAAACAAACACAAATACATATAATACATACGTAGAAATGTCAAGAAGAAACAGCAAAGAATGAACACTAAAATGAAGTGAGATTATGGCTGAATGGTTAATTTCTGTACTCCTTTACTGTCTAAAATTTCTACAATGAAAAAGTGTTACTCTAATCAACAACGTAATATAAATCAACAGAAATACATAAAACCTACAAGCAACACAACGTACATGGGTAGTATGAACTGTACCCCCATTTTTGTTGAAAAAGGAAAGAAGACATCTTCTAATGTGGTGGGAACCCCATTTACCCACTTCCCTACCCTCAGATTAAACTGTTGAACCTCATCCATCACACGGACTGTTCTGGAAACCGTACATTGAAACTGTTAGTAAAACCAGTCTTTAGTTTTCACTTTCCCACCGCTGAGGCTGTCTTCCACAGGAATGCGTGTGATTTCCGGAATGTCAGTACTGTACATGAGGCACGGCACCGCCATCGGATCTTTCAACAAGGTACGGATTTACCTGCTGGTCACTGAGTCTCCCTGTTTTCCTAAACTATGACACGGGAATGATTAAAAACTTCTTCAATTCATAACAACAAAAATCACCCTTATAGAAAAACGTTAAAATGAATCTCCAGCACTAACCTTTCAAAGTCTATGGTCATGAGTAAGACACTTTGAAACCAGTGTTACAGGTAAGACAGCACAGCGCGGAGACCACAGGCCCACAGAGGCTGGTGACCGACAGTGACACTAAGGAAAGCAAGAACAGCCAACACTCGAATGACCCTCTGTGAGTGGGCATGACTGGACATAGGGAGGTGACACATGCGTGTGTGATCATAAGTCAATGGGATCCCCGAGGAACTGGATCACAAACTGTAAGAACTAAACGTAAAAAATAAAGCCATAAACCACTAGAGGAATGGCAAAGGAAAGTAGTATGACTACATAAAAGGTAAAATTTCTTTCAAAACTTTCTTCAAGGCACAAAGCCTTATATATACCAAACCGAAATGCAAATGCCAAACCGGGGGAAATATCTGCGACGAGAGCTCCCACAAATCATACCCTGAAACAAAAATAAAGCCATCAGTAAAAAAGTGGAATAAAGGAATGAAGAGATGACTCATGAAACAGGAAACAGAAGTGGCCAAAAAATAAATATACATGTGTATTCCATCTCACTAGCAGGCAAATAAATATATACCATAACATTATATTATTTTTACATTTTCATCCATGAAAATGGCAAAGAAATACAAAATATACAATGCCATCTAGGGCATCTGAAAGGGAGTCTCATCCACTGCTTTTAGGAGTATAATTTGATCCAGCCTCTCAAAAGTACAATTTAGCAACCTTAAGTTGGTTTTTTGTTAAATTTAAATCATCACTTGAGGATATGTTTATTGATTTGAGA